>OU426864.1:5201814-5209314 GCA_911387685.1 Dolichovespula media | reverse complement strand
TCCCTCTCTCTCTCTCTCTCTCTCTTGCTCTCTCTCATCCCTGGCATCCCGAGCCCATCTCGAACCCCTCTTAGCTTTATAACGTACGTGCATATTTTTTTCTTCTTTTTTCTTTCTTTCTTCCTTTCTTTCTGTCTTTCTTTCTTTTTTACTGTACGGATCCGAGAGAAGAGGAGAAATATGAAAATGAAATTAGGAGAAAAGAAGATCGAGTCTTTCTAAAGGAAAGGGAGAAAGAATAAATAAAAAAAAAAAAAAAAAAAAAAAAGGAAGAAGAGAAGGGAAAGAGAGAAAGACAGAGATATGCATATCGATCGAGGAGGAACGGTAATTTACAAAGCCGTCTCGGAAAATCGGTGGCGTAAGAAGGCGGAAAGGCAATGCACTTTACGATCGAATATAGCGGTGGTACCACTATACTACTACTACTACTACTACTACTACACTACTACTACTACTACTACTACTACCATTACTATTACTATTACTATTACTAGTACTACTACAACTACTATTACTTATTACTAATACTACTGCCTACTAGTACTATTACTATTACTCTTACTACTACTACTAACAAACGACTATGTAGTCAATTCAGGAGAAGGAGGAAGAGGAGGAGGGGTAGGAGAGGGTATAGAAACGGAATTCTATGTATAGCGAGACTGAATCATAAGTAACCTACGTAGTACCTACGTTTCTATGTTATGTACATTATGTTCGATCTCGAATCTATCAAAGAATGTTTCGGTAAAAAAATTTTTTGTCCTTCAAAAGTTTGAGAGGGGAAATAGCAAAAGAAGAGAAACAAGAAAAAAAGAAAAGAAAGAACAGAAATTTTTTGCTTTTCCCATTCGGAACATTCTGGATGGATTTGAGGGTTAGTCGTCTACGTTAAAACCTTATCTCAAAATCGTTTATTAATGAAAACGTGTAAAACGTACCTATCTATATATATATATATATATATATATATATATATATATATATATATATATATATTTCTACATATATACCTATAGTACATACATATATATATCTAAGTACGTTCTATTCGATATCGAACCTATCAAAGAATGTTTTGTGATGTGAATATCAATCCTTAAAAAGTTTTATAAATAAGAGTGATATCTGAAATATTCTAAGATATCGAACAATTTGAACATTACATTATTTCCTGAATCGACTCTATTCGTAAATGACTATTTTCGAAAATCTAAAGTATCGACTCGTACACGTTGAAATATTACGTCATAATTATTTATTAAAACGATAACGTGTAAGATATTTACGCATACACACGCATAACAACATGCCAGGGTTTCGTCGAATCCATGATAGTACTTTTCGGCGAATTTCTATGTTTCAAATTTTCGAAATAAGAAACAAAGAAAAAAAAAAAACAAAGAAAAACTGAAAAGGAAAAAATAATAAATCCCAAATATTTCAAATATTTCGGAAAGTCGAATATTTTCATATCACGATTTTCCATCTAATGACCATTTTCTTATGATTTCAAACGATATTCGTAGACGTTAAAACGTAACGTCCAAATCGTTTATTAATGAAAACGTGTCGGGGCACTTAAAATGGGTAATTGAGTTCGAGCGTATTAATCAGAACGGAAGATCGAAGTTCTCGCAAATTTCCGTCGAAAAAAAGTCTCATTTCGTTCGTCCATTTTTTTTCTTTCTTCTCTTTATATTCTCTCCCACTCTCTCTCTCTCTCTCTCTTTCTCTCTCTCTTTTTTTCTTTTTAAACTATCCTTCATCGTTCCCTCCTTTTCCTTCCTTTTCATCTATCACCATCGTCATCGCCGTCGTCGTCGCCGTCGTCGCCGTCATCGTCGTCGTTGTCGTCGAATGCTTCACGACGAAGCGTGACGTTACCGGTAGTCGCCGTGAAAGGATCCGCCTTTCAAAATACAAAACAGCAACTTTAGCGCCCGTACGATTAGCATATCGTGCGATCGGCAACGGATAGTGTTAATTATTGCCTTAGCATACCGTACGGACGTTGATTGTCCGCTAATGGCTCTCTTCCTTTGGTATAAGACGACTTATCCATCGTGTTCGGAACACAAGGAAACTCGAATTTAAAGGAAAAAGAAAAAAAAAAAAAAAAGAAAAAAAAAACAAAAAAGAAGAAAAAAGAAAGAAAAGATAAGAAAAAAGGAAGAAGAGAAAAGACACAATGAATGAATGAAAGAAAGGAAGAGAGAAAGGAGTAAAGGGAGGAAAGAAGACAAAGACCATGAAGGGATTCGAAAATTCCTATGTCCGATTGAGACGCTCGAAAGATTTCATGACCATGGAGAGAAAAAAAAAAAATAGAAACAAGAAAATAAAGTTCCCTCAATCTGATCAGTACAATCTTTACGCGTTGAATTACAAAAGAATTTGCTAGAGATCGATAATGATCTAACGGTTTTCTTCGTTGGTAGAATTTAAATACAAAACGATTTACCGTCGGTGTTTCTTCTTTCCTTATTTCTTCGTATAGATACGATATATATGTAGATGTATATACGTGAGTGTGCGTGTATATATATCTGAACTTATAATTTACTTATAATTGATATGATCGTGTAAAGTATTATATAAATATAAGTAAATAGTTGAAACGAACGTTTTACAAACGCATTCAATGACAAACTTTATATAAAGCGAATCTATTAAAATTTGTATTACAAGAAAATTAATTAATAAAACTAACTTTTTCTTATCTTAATGGGCGAAGTCGTGAAAGAAATTGTGGGCTTTTTTCTTTTTTCTTTCTATTTTTTTCTTTCTTTTTTTTTATACTTTCGTGACGATGCAAAAGCTCACTATTCTTCTTCGAACGTTCCAGAACGATATACATATATATATATATATATATATGAAATATCGATATAATCTATCTAATGATCTTTGTTAGTCAAACTTTTGTTATAAACCGGTGGTTACATTATTACAAATATAAGTAAACGGTTTTAACTTTTTTTGCACTTTTATGAGGTCAACCACGAGAGATAACGAGATTATTTTTCTTTCGAATATTTAAGTCACCGATGACGTGATATTTCAGTTTTGAAATCAAATCTTTTAATAATCATAACGGTTTTTTATTGTAAAAAAAGAATGCTTTTCAAATTATATGCGTATATATATATATATATATATATATACACATGCATGTACATGAATAAACGTGATATCAAAAGCCGAAAGAATCAATTTAAAATTGACCGGGAGAATAATAAATTTGTGAAAAAAAGAGAGAGAGAGAGAGAGAGAGAGAGAATTGATTTTTCGCGCAGTACAAGGTTAATAAAAAATCGAAAGAAATTTTATAAAGCTATAAATCGAATGGACATCGGTTCATCGGTTCAACCGACGTACATACATACATTACGACGAGATGGAGCTGTCAAAAAAAAAAAAAAGAAAATAATAATAAATTTTTACTACAAAGAAAATTAACGAAGAAAAATAAACTTTTCCTATCCCAATAAAAGGAAAAAAAAAATGAAAGAAAAAAACAAAAGAAGAAAAAAAAAGGAAAGAACAAATCAAGATAGAAAGATTTAATGTTTCTCGTACTTTCGTGACTTGATAGAAAAAGCTTTACCGTAACGTTGGAAGTTTAAATCTTTTATTATCGGCGTACTATAATTCCCGATGATGACGTACACGTATGCATGTACTTACATATGCATTTTACGTACGTATATATTCCTTGTCGCTTTATAACCGTCTCTATGTAAGTACCAACATTACTCTCAATGTATATACATACATGCATGCATACATACATAGGATAGAGATATTTATGCATGTACGCATGCATATATCATACATACAAACACAAGTAAGGAAAAAAAATCAATAGGTCGCTTTGTCTTTCGGCGGATGTGGCATCGAAAAAAAGAAGAAAAAAAAAAAGAAATAGGAAAGTAGAGAATTCACATACACACACACCATATATATATATATATATATGGTGTGTGTGTGTGTGTGTGTGTGTGTGTGTGTGATATATGTATATGTTATGTATGCATAGAGGTAGTTTGTGTAGAAAACGCATTTGTTCGTTTCGAAAACCAAGTAAAAAGAAGACGCATGCCGCGGAAAAACTGTCCGTGCGCTCGAGCGAAGATTTAATCCGTATAATTACGACGTGAGAACATGGCCGTGCGAGCGCGCCGACGCGGCGCGGCGCGGCGCGTCGGACCCGCGGGGTCATTTCAATTTATCGCTGTAATCCGAATATCAAATCGTTTTGCGCGGTATTATAGAGGTGCGGCTGTGCATTTACGTTCTCCAACTGCATCAAGTATCATCTTTCGCTTTTTCCAATTGGTTTCGTATCCCTACGACATTTCGACGTTCGAAGAAATTTTTATTTGTTTCATTCGACTTAACGAGCATTAATAAATTATTCTTTATCATGACCCATCGAAAAGATTTCTCTTCTTTTTTGCTTTTTTCTTGTTTCTTTTTTTTTTTTTTAATTCTCTATAAAACCTTCCCGTTTTTTCTATTTTTTAAATACAAATTATTTAGTGTGTATATATATATATATATATATATATATATATATATATGTATTTTTATATATAGTATAATTATGTCATGTATAATCATATTATATTAAACAAATATAATAATTTGATATAAATAATTAATAATTATAGTATAATATTGTTATATATCGTTATATTGGGTATAGAGGATGATAATTATTATACTATAAGTTATATGCGCTATATCAAGTATATACGGTAAAATAATTGTACAGTACCAAATATATTTTAAACAATATTAAATACATATATAATTACTAATAATTATACTACACCGATCGCGAGTAAATTATATTGTATACTTAAAAAATGAAGATGCAATATCTGATCCCTTCGTAATAAGAAATGTTCAAACGGTTAAATATTGACAATAAGAGATTAATAAAAGTTATTCCATTTAATGCGTCGGATTAATCGAGAATAATTCATCAGACAAATTTCAAGATCTAACACAATCGAAAGAAAAATTAATATTTTTAATTAATATATATATACACACATACACACATACACCCATATAGTAGAGTTGTACGTTTAAGAAGAAAAATGTGAGAGAACAAGCATATTAAATTTGCCGAAGAAACTCATGTAGCACTTCCGCTCTCGCCTCGTCGACCGTTCCATACAACCGTTCGTCGCAGGAATGACGATCGTTTGTTTACAGAATGTGGGGCGAACTTATTATGATGCAGACTGCGGGAACAAAAGGTACGACGACTAAATAAACGACTAAGGGTGGGGCAACAAACGGATGTTTTCTCGACTAAAGAAAAGCCGAGAGATCGAATGTCGGAAATTATTATGGGAATACTAGAGATTTTTTTTGTTTTCAAATTAAAAATTTTGGTTTCTCTTTCTTTTCTTCTTTTTTGTTTCATTCTACTATCTCGAATTCGAAAACGACGAAAGAGAAAAACAAATATATAAATAAATTAAATAAATTAAATAAATAAATGAATAAATATATAAATATATAAATAGATAAATAAAATGTCATAGCATGTAAATATATCTTTGATATTTGTGATAAAAATAATGATATTTGGGGATATTATCTAAACGAATTCTACCATACGAATATTTTCAATAAATTCATTTTGAAACAAAGTTTACGACAACAAATAAAATCACAACCACGCATCAAACATTTTTCGTAACGTATTAATATGTTACAAGATTGTAAGATTTGTAATGAAGACGATTATTAAAGAGCAAATGAAAATCAATGATTATATAAAGTTTGTTAAGACCGCATAACCTTCGGGACCTCGCCTTTCTAACTTTATAAATCACTAAAGAGTTACATTCTAACGTTGTACGATGTGTTATTGTACTCGCTTTTAATATAATGTTTTGTATTCGAATAGAAATTGTAAAAATACTTGCAAATTTTCTATTTTTTATTATTGCGAAGGAAAACAATAATTCTCTCAAAAATAACAAAACGGAGTTATAATGAAAATGAAAAGAGAGAGAGAGAGAGAGAGAGAGAGAGAGAGAGAGAGAGAGAATGCTTACTTGTTAATTCTATTAGGTTTCATGAATGATGGTTTTTATTAATTTTCAGTTATTCGTTAATACGCACGATTGCTTTACATGGGAAACGTCGACGCAGACACCGACGTCGTCGCCGTCGCAGTTCTTAGGGGACTTGTCTCAGAACTAATGATAAACATCTACGTTTACATCCATCCACGTCTATATACGCTGATCTCTCTTGGGTCGGTACTTTGTCGTCCGGGACGTTAAAGCCGAGTGAGCTGGCACGTTAAACTAAGAGAAGAATGAATGTAAAATTGCGCGAATTAATGTCCCGACGAGGAGAAAATATATCGTCGGAGATTATATGTTCCCTTCAAATGCGAAACGATTATTCTCTTCTACGATAATCCGTAATATCCGTTGGAAAATCTCGATCTCGATCGCGATCGATTTCACGTAAATACTCTATTTCGTATCATTATATATGTATATTGGATCCGACCAAAGAAAGTTTATTCGTTTTATTGAGAATATAAGAAATCGAAAAGAAATTTATTATCAAAATAATTATTATACATTGGATACAACGATGTTATTCGTTTTATTGAGAAATGAAAGGAAAAAGAAATAGAAATTACCATTTATTTTAAAAAAATTCATCGTCCATTAGGAATCAAAATGACAGAACTTTCTGATAGACCCGATACGATGTATTATTATAATAGATATTTAACATTAGAACTATCGAATCCATCAAAATGATTGATTAAAATATTTTTTTCGTTTTTATTCCCCTACCCCCTTTTTTACGATTATTAAAATTATAATTACAATAGAAGTATGTTTACCGAAACTCGTTTTTCAATAATTATTATTATAAAATTAATTAAATTATATAGATATATATTTTTCTTCTTATTTTTACTCATTTTTCTATAGTAAAATTGCATCAGTACTTTTGACATTAAATCAGCCACTCAATTAAATTCAACTTTACATAGAATTATAACAACTTCATAATTAACTGATAACCAAAAACATAATGTAAAATATACAACCTATGACATCATAGAGAAAGAAAGAAAGAAAGAGAGAGATAGATAGATAGATAGGTAGATAAATAGATAGATAGATAGAGATAGAGATAGAGATAGAGAGAGAGAGAGAGAGAGAGAGAGAGAGAGAGAGAGAGAGAGAGAGAGAGTGAGAATAAATACATATATTCAATCGAATTTAATTTTAAATTAATGTAATAACAACATTAATATAATTAATCGAATTCAAACATGATGTAAGTACCTACGTACATACATACATCGTAATTATACATATGTTATGTATGTAAATACTTAATTAAATAATATATAAGTAAAAGCAACGTAGTAAAATAGAAATAAACGAGTGAAACAAGCGGATAAGTAAAAATAACAGGAATAATTCATTAGTAAAA
>OU426864.1:5179314-5191814 GCA_911387685.1 Dolichovespula media | reverse complement strand
AGAGAGAGAGAAGGATAATCGGTGTTACATCGTCCTTGAATATTTTCAATACCTTCTCTCTCTTTCCATTTCTCTCTCTCTCTCTCTCTCTTTTTATTTAATTTTTTTTTCAGATACATTCGATATTCCCCGTTATTTTGATTTCTCTTTTCTACACTTCACGTTAAGTTTCCAATCAGACTCCCTGTTAGTGTCGCTCATATCGCCACGCGGAATATAAACGAAATGATACGATCTACTCGATTTATTTGTAACGCTATTTCAATGTGTATGAAAGAGAGAGAGAGAGAGAGAGAGAGAGAGAGAGAGAGAGAGAGTCGATCACGGCTGACGTTATATATCGATCGTAATGCCACGGAAAAATATTTTTTTTTCACTCGCAGAATCGGATATCGTCGCGAATCGCTTCTATCTCCACTCCCGGCCCCCCCCCCCGCCCTCCATCCTCCCGTTGGTCGTTTCTGTTTTTCCTATCCGTTAGAACGGGTTCATTAATTTGTAATTGTGCGCGCGCGCTCCGCAGTTTTTACGCCCAGACCAAAAGTCCGACGATCGAGAAATAATCGTCACGGCGGCGGGTCGCGATCGTATTGGGATCGATTCGTTTTGCCGTTTCGACGAAAGAGGTGGAGCAGTAGAAGGTGGACGAGGAGGAGGACGAAGAGTTTCGATTCGTGAAAAAGAGTGAGAGAACGAGAGAGAGAGAGAGAGAGAGAGAGAGAGAGAGAGAGAGAGAAATAGAGAGAGAGAGAGAGAGAGAGAGGAGTGGAAAATGGGGAGCGGAGCGGAACGAGCTTGCTTTTTCGCGGCTTAAAATTAATATGCATGGAGCCGACAGTGAAACGTTTATCTTGCCAGCTTGATTTCGTTTTGATACTCAGACAAATTGCGCCCCGTGCGCGTGCCTCTACGCTTTCTGTTCTACGTTGTACGTGGAATATTTTCTGACTGTTTGCCTGAAAACTCGACTTTTAAGGTTTACCCCTCGAGTCCTCACCCCTCGCACCCCATTCCTTGAATCTCATTCCCTTCTCCTCTCCTTCTTCCTTTCTTTCTTTCTTTCTTGCTTGCTTGCTTGCTTGCTTGCTTGGGAAAACTCGCCGCACTCTTCTATTACTAATCCTTCTATCCCCACCCCTCCCCCCTACCAACCGTGTTTTCCTCCTTTAGACTAATTCATATTTTACATAAGAAGAAAGAGTATCGTACACGGGTGGAATGGTAGTTTCTCTCATTGCGCATCCTCCTATCCGTGTCTCGTTTTTATACGCATTCGTATTTAGTGCGTTAGAACTTTCAGAAAGGCATGACGACAAAACGAATAGTTAGCGGCGACTAGGATCGTAATTTTAAAAAAATTTTTTACGTCGCGATAGAAACGAAGAAATAAAACGAAGTTCTAATAATCCGTCGGTACCCATATTTCTTTTTTGGTTTGTTTTGTTTCGTTTCGTTTTGTTTCCCTTTTTTTTCTTCCCTTTTTCCTCTTTTTTCTTTTTTTTTTTTTGTTTCTTTTTTTTTTTAGGGAAAACGTTCGATCATTAACGGATTAACACGAAACGCGAAAATTTGTAGTTGTAGTAGTAGTAGTGGCAGAGAGAGAGAGAGAGAGAGAGAGGTGGAGGGAGAGAGAGAAAGAGGGAGAGAGGGGGAGAGAGAGAGAGAAAGAGAGATAACGAATAGGTGCCGACAGGAAGGTGTTAGTAGTGGTGATGGTGTTGGTGGCGGATTCGGTGATGGTAGAGGTGTCGAGGGTGGGATATATAGGCTGGAGAGGGGGTCGGTTGGGAGAGGGGATTCTGGTACCGAAGGATAAACGGAAAAAAATTTTTGTAGCGAATTTTCACCGCGAGACAATATTCGACATCTGGGTTCAACGGTACGGCGATTAAAAATTAATAACGAATATCAACAGCGGCGAGGCCAGCGGCGCTTCATTACTCGAAATTAAAAATCGTCGTTCGAATGGCGAATAAAAACCGCGCGCCGCGGTCGCTTCGGTTCTGTAATTACAAATATCCACATGGCGTCTGTGGAAAAATCGGTAAACAGACTCGTGATCGATGGCCGACTCACTCACTCACTCACTCACTCACTCACTAACTCACTCTCTCTCGCTCTCTCTCTCTCTTTTTCGCTCTCGTTCTCCTTTGCTTCCTTTTTTTTTTTCATCGTGCCACGCGAATTACCATTGAAAACGTCGGACGCGCGCGAAATTGACGAACCGTATGGGATTTCGAGGCTCGATATGATTTCGGAGATATAAAAATAGAAAGCGGGGATATATATATAAAAAAAAAGAAAAGAAAAAAAAAGGGGAAGAAAAAACGAAAAAAGAGCCGGTACTTATCCTTTCTTCTCTCTTTGTTCGTACGGGTGAACGCGTATCGATGCTCGTTTCTTATTCGAACGATAAGAATATCAATGTTATCCAGTATCAAGCGTATATATATATATATATAAATATAAATATAAATATAAATATAAATATAAATATAAATATATATATATATATATATATATATATATATATATATATATACATAGCCAAGTAGATATATACGTATATGTTACATATGCTGTCTTCTATAACGGAACAAATTACTCATCGGCATTTCACGAGCGTGACAAGTGTTCTATGTAAGATTAAATGGGAAACGTCGATCCGAATACAAACACACGTGTCTAATATTTTATTCTTCCTTCCATTTTTCCGTACTTCGATGAGAATCGAAGAAGGTGACGGTGGTGATGATACCGATGCCGATAGTATCGATAGTACCAACGATGATTTTGTCGGTGTTGATATTGGTGGTAGTGGTGATGGTGAGATGGTATGGCGATGGTGATGGTGGTGGTGGTGGTGGTGGTGGTGGTGGTACGTCGTGCTGACCCGTGAATTGTCATTTCTGCATTTAGAGACACCGACACACACGTTCGGATTCGTCGTTGTACGTGTTACGTCGGTGCGAGTGTACCAATACCACAGCGCGATATTAAAACGACGGGTGGCGCGAAAATAATTACATTTCATAATTGGCTAAAATATCAGAAATGAAAATTAGTTTATCGAGCGTCGCGTTAATAATTTCGCTTAATCGAAGCGACCGACGCCAGGGCGGATGGTATTCGCGGCGCCTGCACCGGCTCAGGTGTACCAGAATAAATCACCCGCGAATCTGACGAGTCCATCCTCTCCTATCGTCCGCCACCGTCGACTCTTCTCCGCCGTATATGTATTAGATGGAAAGAGACGGAGTGGAGAGAGTCTTTATCGGCCCTCCCCCATTCCTTCCCTCCCGCCTTCCTCCCCCGACCCAATCCGAATTGTTAACTTTTATTTCGTTTTCATTTCACGTTCCTATCGAGAAAAGAAAATATATAGGATTGGCGAACTTGACGAATTTCAAAGTTGTCCCGTATCTTTCTCTTTCTATCTATTTTTGTTTCCTTTTCTTCTTCCTCTTCTACTTTTTCTTCTTTTTCTCTCTTTTTTTAGTTTTCTTCCTTTGTTCGACTCGTCAGGACGACGACGACGACGACGACGACGACGACGACGACGACGACGACGACGACGACGACGACGATGTATACGAGACAACGAAATTAGAAACATATGCTACGAGATTTGGCTACTTCACATTACCAATGCAGATCAGGAATAATTAAAAGGTTCGCGAGAGTCACTTCGCGACATTTGTATCATGTACTCGCTTGTCTCGTGTTCGTTAATTATTTATCCCTTGATACTCTAAGATTTGCCTTTCGTATAGAATAATTTAAAATGGCAGTTATATAATATCGAGGATATATATATATATATATATATATATATATATATATATATATATATATATACGAGACGAGTATAAAGGATCCCTTATGACATTTGTAAATATCTATTTTTCGATTTAATGTATTCATCCGTATTAATAATAAAATATGAAAATTTGATCTTAATCCTCGGTATACGATAATAAAATCACATTGGATTTGTTCTTCCATTATCTTGGATAAAGGTCAAGCGAAAATTCGTAACCAACCGTTGTTTTCATCATCGAACATTTGAAATGGTCAAAACGCGGCTGGAACTGAACACACACACACTCATGTACACAGAGTGAGAGAGAGAGAGAGAGAGAGAGAGAGAGAGAGAGAGAGAGACCCGATAAATTTCTCTTGGGAAATTTTAATTAAATATAAATTATATAGCTGCTTAATTAATAATTTACGAATCGCACGTTCTTACGTTCATAGACACGGCCGGTATTAATCGAAATCTCATTAAACGTGTGGACTACAATATAACAATAATAATATCGTTACGGTACTAGAATTTATTTTTATACGTCTTTGTACGTATAATATAATAAAATATCTACTCTACCTCATTAATACCCACGGTCGATTCAAAATGTATTGCGAAATTCTTAGGAGCGTTAATACAATACTATAAACCTCCTTGATTTAATGAAAACGGGGAATTAGAACAAGACGGGAATAGGAAGAGGACAGATGATAAAGATAGATTTAAAAAAAGAAGAAGAAGAAGAAGAAGAAGAAGAGAAAAGAAAAAAGAGAAAGACGAGACAGAAAGGTAGGAAAGGAAAAGGAGGGAAAAAAGACATATTTTAAAAAAGGGAAACGAATTATTTTAGTCCTGATTAATAAAAGCTGCCGTTCTAAAAAAAAAAAAAAGAAAGTTTTCCCAGTATATATAATCGTAATCTTTACATCGTTCTCGCCTGATTCACACGTGTCATGTGGTAGATAGGTAGATATGTAGAAAGAGAGAGAGAGAGAGTGAGAGAGAGAGAGCTTCCGCTTTTAATCGCGATTATCAATTTTGGCGCAGAAAATAGCAGCCGTTTAATTGGCGGATGACACGCTTACCGATGCGGTAATTTAATGTCAGCGCGTTTACCCGATCCCGGGATCGCTGATCCTACAGTCGATTCGCAGGATGATCAAAGTTTCACGCGTGGCCGCCGTTTAGCCGGACCGGATCGTCGTGGTTTAATGAGTTTGTTTAGTAATAATTACCGGCCTACCGTCGCACCAAATGAAATCACACCTTTCGCGTCGGTGATTGAACTTTTACTCGATTCTCGATATTATGCATTCGAAAAGGATAGGATGATATTTCTGTACCTCTTTCTATCTCATCACATCATAGTCTTTATAAAACTTTCATTTTTATCTCTCGTACGATATTACGACGTTAAATAATTTCATTCGTATATTCTTCTATCATAGTTATTCCTTATAATTATAATATCTTATTGTTGATGGAAGATCGAAAAAAAAGAGATTTGAGAAAGAAAAAAAAAATTTCTTCGAAAAACAAGCTGAATTTGCTCGAAACGAAATTTCAGTAAAACTTTCTCTCTCTCTCTCTCTCTCTCTCTCTCTCTCTCTCTCTCTCTCTCCCAGTTTCTCCCTTGTACGTAACGAGAACGGAGGTGGGGGAATATTATTTCGATCACGCGTATAATCCATCGGAATTTCTATCGCGGAATTGGCAAATAAATCGAGTCGAGGAAATCGAGCAGAAGCAATATTCCGTCGCGCTTGTTCGCTCGCTCGTTCGCTCGCTCTCTCACTCGCGTGAACTCTCTCTCTCTCTCTCTCTCTCTCTCTCTCTCTCTCTCTCTCTCTAGCGTGAACTCTCTTTCTCTCTCTCTCTCTCTCTCTCTCTCTCTCTCTCTCCCGCATACACGCTTAATTATTAATGGCGAGGGATTCTTAATTAAAATGCGAAGAAATGGCGCGTGCACGTCGGGGTGCGGATTTCCGGCGAAAGTGTTTTTTAACGAGACTCTCTCGCGAAAATCATTGGTTATTCGATCGGGCGAGTAAGACCGTAACGAGCGGTTTGATTAAGCCTAAACGCCGCCGATTCTCGATTCTCACCACCAATTCTTTTTTACTACCACTACTATTACTACTACTACTATTACTACTACTACTATTACTACTACTACTACTACTATTATAACTACCACAACCGCTACCACTACAACCACAATCACAACCATCGTCAATACAGGCACAATATCTCACCCTTTCTTTCTCTGTCGCACACTTTCTTATTTTTGCTTCCCTCTATTTCGAACTCCTCCTAACGTTCTTTTTTCTTTCTTTCTTTCTTTCTTTCCTTCTTTCTCTCTTTCTTTCCTTCCTTCTTTCTTTCTCATTTTTTTCCTTTTCCTTCTATTTCCCTTCTTTTTTTTTCCCTTTTTCTTCGCTCTTCGCTTTCCTCGCGCGCCAATTAAACGTGCATCGAAAGTCATTAGGGTAAAAAACCGTACTCCGTAGCACATCACGCTACGAAGAATTCGACGATGTCGACGACAACGACGATGAGAGTGAACACGAAACGAGACGAAGTGGGACGTACCTACTACGAACACCTCGGTACACCTCGAAAATCGAACTTTATACTCCGTAATTGGAGAGAGAAAGAGAGAGAGAGAGAGAGAGAGAGAGAGAGAGAGAGAAGAGAAGCCTGTATTCTATTATCTGGACTTGGCCTTTTCTTCATCAGACTTCTTTAAATATTCATGATCGTTAAATTAACAATTAGCATGTATATTTAAGATTTTATCAAAGATATTTGTGACGGTTGTTTATCATTGAAGATCCTCGAAAAGATTATATAGGTTAAACGAATAATCGAATAAAATAAATCGAATCGCATTTCATTTATATATGTATGGAACCAATTTCGTTTTGGAATATATACTTCGTTTGAATTTTAGATAAATTAATTTTAGGTACTAATAATCGTTGATCAATTTTTTGTTTAACATTTCTCGAAATTACTCAATATATTCTGAAATGGCTTAATATTTCTTAATATATTCCGTATCTTTTATTGTGTTTAAATCATTTTATATTTCATTTTATATTAAACAATTAATAATGTTTTTGATTTACTTTTTCCCCCTCTCAAATTTTTTAAATAAACTGATAACACATGACTGTGCAAAACAATTAACGCTATTAAATATCAAAATGATCGATTTTCTTAATTGAAAATTAGATGCGCCAAATATATTCTCGGTTATCCAAAACGAAGAAATTTATAAATAGCATACCCGATAAATTTATCTATCGATCAGAAATCAACATATAAACAAGAATTAAAAATAAATTTCTACGGACGTTTCTATCCCGTAAGATATAAAAGCTCTTATTCGAATAAAAAAAATTTAATTATCAATTCGAATTTTCACAAAAACAAAGATTACAAATAAATTTCTAAAAATGTTTCCCTCTACACACACACGCACGCACGCACACACAAACACACAAACGCACAAACACAAAATTCCAAACTAATTAACCTGTTAAAGAAAATTCATCTATTGATTAGAATGTTCGCATAAATAATAATTACAAATAAATTTCTAAAAACATCACCACCGTCGTAAAATTAAAAATCTCTTAATCCGTCATAGTAAAATTCACCTATTGATTAGAGCGGCGTTTTCTAAATTATGTCTCATAAAGTCAATAAATATTACATAGAAAAATTGTGAGAATCAATATTATCATTTAACTATTTCTCATGTATTTTCTTTTGTATAATTAAAATCTGACAGAATAAACGTTCACTTCGTTTTCTTAACTCTCAAATCTACATCCTTAACTTATACATTATTAATATCCATCTACTCAATAATATAATAAGAAGGCGTTCTATTAATGGGAAAACTTTGGAGAACGTCCGATTAGAAAGGGAAAAAAGAAAAGAGAGAAAACAAAAAAGAAATTAAGCGTTACAAACAAATTTCTGAAAACGTGTTCCCTCACAATGACACACACACAAACAGACAGGCAGACGGACGGACAGCAGTCACACGAGTCCGAGAGCCCTTTAATTTTAAGCCCTTAACTTAAAACCCACGTTTAAAGGTTTTCGAGGGAAATATAAGAAAAAGGAAAAAAGAAAAGAAGCGAAAGAACCAAATAGAAAAAAAAGTGTCAAAGAGGAATCAAAAGAAAGAAAGGAAGGAAGGAAGGAAGGAAGAAAGGCCAAGAAAAAAAAAAAAAAGAAATAAAGATAGATAGTACAGACGAAATGGTAGATGGCAGGTAATACTTCGAGGCCAACGTAATTCGTTCGAGTTGCGCGTGCGACTCTCTCCGCCCGTGCGCGCAAATAACGGTCAGTATTTTGCAGTAATATTTCACTGGAGCAGTTGGTATTAATTCGTAATATGTTACCGGCAAACTATACGAAAGCTCTTCGCGTCCCTCGATCCTCTACACACCTCTTCCTCCTCCTCCTCCTCCTCCTCCTCCTCCTCTTCCACCTCCACCACCTCTTCCACCTACTCCACCACTTCCTCTACTCTTGTTACCGTAGGAGCGAGAGAGTTGGTGGGTGGTAGAGAGAACGATCGGGACAGGCGAGGGGAGTGGCGGGAGGGAGAGGGGGAGGGGGGAAAGAGAGAGAGAGAGAGAGAGAGAGAGAGAGGATGGCTGCTTGCTCTCGCGCATCGCGTCCCGCGAACCACCCTAATATATGGTCCGGTATTATTGCAATGCAATGGACAGAATACTGTCAAAATTTATCGGCAGCCGTTTTTCATGCGCCGCGTCAAATGAGCCGAGCGATTAAAGCGCGCGAATTAGCCTCGAAATTTTCGTTTACTCCCCCGGTCCGTCCTGGTCACCACCTATATTCCTCCTTTCCCATCCCCATCATGCTCATAGCATATCTCCCATAACCCATACCCCATCTCTCCTCCTCCTCCTCCTCCTCCTCCTCCTCTTCCTCCTCCTCCTCCTCTTCCTTCTCCTCCTCCTCCTCCTCCTCCTCCACCCTTGAATAAATTTTCTCTTCGTTCGTTCGTCAAGTCTGACGATAAATGAATGTTCGTCCGGCATTTTTTCCTTCATACTTATACGTTTTCATTATCACATTCGTTAACGTACGTTTGGAAACATCCTCTCCAGAGGGAGAATTTTCATTATCGTGAATGTATAATGCAATGATTAATTGTAGGATGATTAAATAAGATTAGAATCTTGTCTCGATACAAAATGGGTATCATCGTTCAGTTTTGTTGACTTCGTTGACGGTCGGATAAATATGTTATATTATCGTTAGGAAGATTGAAAGAAACCAACAAAAAAATAACAAAAAATTGTAAAAAAATAAGTAAAAATAAACAAAAGAAAAAAAAAAAACATCGCTAGATTGTTTCAATAAGAATTAATCGGGAAGAATTGAAAACGTTATGCTCGTTTGTTGTTTAAAAAAGCAACGTGGATAAGTGTCATACCTACAGATCCATGTGATAATTTACACGTTAATACCGAATACGTATTATGAATAGATTAAAATAAAAAACAAAAAAGAACTTTTTCCTTATCTCACACATAGTTTCGTTTAATTCTATTATCTCATCTATTAATGTTATCGCATGGCAATATGTTTTTCGCTTATTTTTTCTTTAAACGTTGTCGAGCGATTTCTATCAATCGAAATTTTTTTTTCTCCGTCGATTTCTTATTTAAAAGTGAATAATCGATTCGTTCATTATGAAGGAAAGACGCGGTCATTGATTACGAACGGCGATGACTCAAATGTGTACGAATGATCGTTTTATTTTCCGATTGATTGAAAATTTACATAGCGATTAGAGCGCGATAAAATAAAAAACAACATTCACTCTTTTTACTCGCGTTAAAAATTACGTACAAATACGAGTATCGTCGATTATTCGATGATAATGAATTAATTGCACTAAATTAAAGTAGGAATTATTTATCACGATCTCGTGTATTTCTTTTTTACGATGATCAAAAAGAGAGATCGTGTAAAACGGACGTTGGAAGACAAGGATAACGCTAAGGTTCGATTTTATCCCTTCATCCCTTCGCTTCCTTCTCTATCTTCTTCTTCCTTTCTCCCCCCCCTCTCTCTCTCTCTCTCTCTCTCTCTCTATCTATCTATCTGTCTGTCTTTCTTTCCCTCTCTCTCTCTCTCTCTCTCTCTCTCTCTGTCTTTCTCTCTCACCTCCCCATCGCAAGTCAGCCGAGCCGAAGGCTTGATTCGTTCTTTCGCCGAGGAGAAGCTTCTTCTTGCCGCTGCAATCTCAAGCTAAATTGCCAATCAACGGGGTATTATTTTCCTGTTAGTCTCTCTAGACGCTGAAGAAAACTATGAGAAAGGACGCGCCTCGAGAACGCACGGCCCCGTTCGTCGCGTATCCTTTCTCGTCCTTTGTATCTTCTCCTTCTCTCACATACTCTCTCTCTCTTTATCTATCTATCTATCTATCTATCTATCTATCTATCTATCTATCTATCTATCTCTCTCTACCGCTACTTACCCTCTACTACCCTAACTTGTACCGTAGTGTTCAATCGACCCTCGAAAATGCGCTCTCGTGTCGAGTAGGTGCCGGTACTAGTTGCGATACCGAATGACGACGTCCCTTTCATCGTTAATTATCGAAAAGAAGCGAAGAAGCAAGTGAAAGAGAAATATATATATATATATATATATATATATATATATATATATATTCTGTACTATATATATAGATACAGGAAGATGATAAGAGAAAAAGAGAGAGAGAGAGAGAGAGAGGGACGATCTCTCTCGCTCGTCTTTTATTTGTCCTTTTACTTTGGATGTGCCAGCTGATACAGGGATGAAACTTCACTTTCTAGTGGATTCTACAGAAGTCAGCGTTCCGTGACTCTAAAGAGAGAGAAAGAGAGAGAGAGAGAGAGAGAGAGAGAGAGAGAGAGAGAGAGCTTTCTCGACGAACCACACATTATATACTAATTATCATCAGTAGTCGTGCAAGTCTCTTCATGTAAATGCTTGAATGCATCGGATGTAACCATCCGTCGGCGTCAGCGGCATTGGAGATCACGAAAATGAGAAATAAATAAAGTTATAGGTAATAAACTTTTCTCTTTCTTTTCTTATTTCTTCTCTTTTCTTTTCCTTTTTTTCTTCTTTTCTTTCCTTTCGTTTCGTTCGTGTCATACTATTTAGAAATATTTTCAAATATCCGTTATTATTATGTAATTTTATTTATGGAGATTTTCTCTCTCTCTCTCTCTCTCTCTCTCTCTCTTGCTCTCTCTTTCTCTTGTGTAAAAGAAAATGCTAGCTTCGCAATGACATACAATAAGCTAACAGCGTAATCAAAGATCACATTCTCGTTCCCTTTTTACCTATCACTATATTTCATCTCTTCTCTCCTTTTTTCTTTTCTTCTCTTTACTTCTCTCTTTCGGCAGCCAAAGTCGAAACGGGTTAAGAGAGTCGAGAGTCAAGGGTTTCGCGCTTAAAGGCCCCGCTAAAGAGGATGTCGCGCTTCGACGTTAAGCATGGATCCTCCCTCCCCTCGCAACCATTCCGTTCGATCGTTTGCATTAAGAATGAAATAAACGGGGAGGATGAATGTGATCTACGATGTATTTATAACGTATACGATATTACGACGATTTTCTATTTCATGATTTATTTGATTAGATCACGATGATACAGAGAATTTTATTCTAACGAATTTTATTTCAACGAATAATAATATTTTGATTCTTTAATAATTTCATTATATTTAAGATACGTGTATTACGTTTCTCCAATGAAAATTTGACTAATATAACATTATTATTCGTTGGAATAAAATTTTGGAAAGGTTTGAAGTGAATTGAATTGATATAAGAAAAATCGCTTATGTATTAAATATATTTTTAATTCTAAATTTTCATTATACAAACGTAAGACACGGATCTTAAATAGAATGGAATTACTTAAGAATCAAAAAATTAAGATTTGAAATGAATCGAATAGATATAAGAAAAATCGCTTATGAATTAAATGTATCCGCTCAATGGAAACTTTTTTGGTGAAAATTATTATATATCGCATTATTAACTAATATAAAGTAATAATGATAAAGAAGAATTTTCGAAAGACGTAAATTTACAAAATTATCCGACGAAAATTCTGATGGTAATCGATCGATAACGAAAATTAATTTATCGTTACGATAAATCAATTATAATTAAAATTAAATAGATTAGTGAAAGAAAGAGATATAGATAGATAGATAGATAGAAAGTAAGAGAGAGAGAGAGAGAGAGAGAGAGAGAGAGTTGTGTCAGTTACACTAAGAAATCGAATCGACATTCTCACGCCATTTCGGAAGGAGAATTCGACGAGGATACGCGAAGGAGGTTGAAGAGGGTGAAAATGGGAGGAAAGAGGAAGAGGAGGAGGAGAAGTAGGAGGAGAAGGAGGACACGCGAGAAGGACGATGCCCTGAATTATAGGCAATATTAAGATCTCGAGATTGCGCGAAATGGTATGCAAAGCGATTCCAGTGTCGAGCGGTCTCGCGCGAGCACGCACGGTGAAAAGAGAAGGAAGACCGGCTAAGAGAGAGAAAGAGAAAGAGGAAGAGGAAGAGAAAGAGAGAGAGAGAGAGAGAGAGAAAAGTAGAGGTAAGTACCGCGTATCG
>OU426864.1:5159314-5176814 GCA_911387685.1 Dolichovespula media | reverse complement strand
CACCAACCAAGCGCGAAAGAGCTTTCGCGATTATTAGCGACTACTAAAACTCTAGCCGGCTGAACTGGCGGCTCTGTTCCTTGCTGACTGCCTCTTGGTCCTTTTTCCTCCATCATGCGGAGTTAATTCTCGGTGACGTTCATCGCGTGGAAAAATCGACCGAGCCATTTTCCTCAGGCACAATGCAATCCGTGTTCTTCTTTCATTAATGTAATACGATAATGCGTGCAAGTAATTGACGTCATACATTACAGGCTGTTTTAAATATCTTTTTTCTTTTCTCTATTTCTATCTCTGTCTCTCTCTCTCTCTCTCTCTCTCTCTCTTTCTTTTTTGTGTCATTTTCTCTTTTTTTTTGTTTATTAATGTAGTCTATCAATTTTTTGAATTTGTTGCATTAACTTTCTGCAGTAATTAATGTCGTTGTTAACAGTATGTGTGTGTGTGTGTGTGTGTGTGTGTGTGTGTGAATCGTAACATTCGAATCTATGGAAGTTATCAAAAAAAGCATACGCAAAAAATTTAATCGCTTACTTAAATGAACAATTTGTTTTCGACATATCTTAAACAAATTGTTTACTTATTAAAATAAAAACAATATCCTTATGTAAATGATCAAATGGAAAATAATGTTAGAAAATTATTTTGTATTTCGTTATATCGAAAATATTTCATCATTTGTATGCGTACATAGGGATAAATATATAGTACGATAGTACAATGTTATATATTAAACGATACATTATGCTTTATGTTTAAAAAGTTGTTTGTGAATAAAAAGAGAAAAAAGAAAAAGAACAAAAAAAAAAATAGAAAGAAAGAAAGAAACGGACAAAACTTCGGAAAGTGACCTAATGGAAGGATTACCAACCCTCCTATAATATACGATATGATCGACCGTGACGTTCCAAAAAGGGACAAAAAAAAAAAGAAAAAAGGAAGAAAAGCCAGGAAACAAGAACGAACGATGATCATTTTTATATCGATAAATATCCACTCGCAACTATTACTATGATTCTTCGTCGAAGAAGAAGAAGAAGAAGTTTTTTTTCCACCGAGATATTTTTGGAAATACAACGACTTCCCTCGTTTCTTCTTTTTCTTCTTCTCGTTTTTTTTTTCCTTCTATTCTGATCTTTCCTCCGTTCATTCGTTCGTTCGTTCGTTCATTCGTTCGTTCGCTCGTTTCCCTCTTATTCCCTTTTCTTTCTGATTTTTCTTTTTTGCTCTTTATTCTTTTTTATTTTTATTTTTTTTTTGCTTTCTTCCCTTTTCTCTTTCCTTTTTTGTTTCACCATTCCTTGCGCTCAACGCTTCACAGCAGTACCCCTCATCCCTCCCCCATCCCCGCTCTACTCGTTCGCTACTCCCACCTCCCTCTATCCCACCTCATCCCACTTTCACCCCCACCTTACCACCATTTGTATTTTGCATTTTGTCGAGGCGCACCCGCGCGTGCCCATTTTTTTCCTGCTCCCGTATTTCATCGTTCTCCGAGCGGCGCACCGCTAAAACGGCCCGGATTATAAGCGGACGATAAACTCTTTTATTTTATTCGCGCTTCCCTCCCACGGAGAATTGCCACCACCACCCTCCGCCACCACTGCCAACAACCCCCGTATTCAACCTCCTACCTCGTCGTCTCCCCACCATACCCCTCAACCACCGCTCCCAACCTACTCTACCTCCACCTCGTCCTTCTCCTCGTCCTCCTCGTCGTCCTTCTCTTCCACCTCCTCCCACCCACATCCACTCAGCACCGTTTATTCCCGGCGCCGTTTTTTCCACTTGTCCTTTTATTTATTTCGCCGGGAAACCGACCGATCGGATTCGTTCGCCCTTCGCTATCGAGTTCTCCATGATTTTTCTTCTTCTTTCTATTTTTTCCTTCTTCCTTTTTTTTTTTTTGAGGCGGATTTATATATATAATTATTTTTCTTTTTTTCCATTTCCTCTCTACTTTTTTTTTTTATTGTTCTTTTTATCTCCTTTTTTCTCTTTCTTTATTCCTCTTTAGTTTCTTTTCTTTTTTGTTGTTGTTGTTGTTGTTGTTGTTTAGTTATTCTATACGAAAAGCCATTAAAAAGTTTCTCGAACGAGGAACGATCGAAGTTAAAGTAAAACTGACGTGAAAGGTTATACGGTCTTGAATCGCGTACTTACTTAAGATTGATTATTTCTACGAATGATATAGATATTTATGTGTGCGTGCGTATATATTACATATATTATATATATATATATATATATATATATATATATATATATATATATATATACACGAAGAATTTTAGAACATCATGTTTCGTTCGATCGGGGTTGATATAACATGGGATACGGTCTTTTATCTGAGGATTACGTTTTACCGATGTATCGAAGTAATCGTCGTGTATTTGGGGTTTTTCCTCTCCCTTTTTTTTCTTCATTTTTATTTCCATTTTTTTTTTTTTTTTTTTAATACTTCCAGCCGATATTTCATCAGCGCTTCAGTTTTGATAGGAACGAAAGTATTTCGTGAAATTACTATCGAAGTTACTCTCCTTTATTAATAAACTTCTATAAAAATTTTTTGTATCGTTTTAAGTAAGCGAAAGTTGTAGCATAACTTACATAAATAAGTATGTTATTAACTTTGTATCAAAAAGAAAAAAAAAAAAAAGAATAAAATATTAAGAAGAAAGAAAGAAAGAAAGAAAATGAAATAAAATTTAAAAAATACAGAGAAGAAAAATATTAGAAGAGACATCTACAGAGAGTATGACATTTTAAAGTTACACGGAATTGTTAAAAAGTTAGTTTCATAGTAATGATAATGCACATATTTTCATTCTTTTTAAATGAAACCAAAATAAAAAAAAAAAATATTTCACGTTGTAGTTATTAATTATTCTATCGTCAAATGAAGCTCGATCTTTGTGTCTGTCTGTGTGTGCGTGTGTGTGTGTGCGTGTGTGTGTGTGTGTGTGTGTAAAAAAGGAACTGTAAATAAATCGAGACAAATCCAAAATGTCCCGATCAAACAAATACACGAAAGAGTTAAAAGAAAATCTTATTAATTATCTAATTATCTTCGTTTATGATATTGCGAATGATATTACTAGATCAAAGGAAAACTTGAGTTTATTTGAGAAAAATATCGAAAGGTAACTATTTAATCGTGATACCGAGATAAAGAATACATAAACAAGAGAAAAGAATGAGAGAGAAGAGAGAGAGAGAGAGAGAGAGAGAGAGAGAGGAAAAGTGGTAGAAATAAGAAGGACGGAGCCGTTTAAATCGAGGAAGCGACGCGATATGCTTCTTGAATAAAAATGCTCGAGGATTTCGTTTCAAAGCATTCCGCTTGATTTCCGTCTGACTCCTCGGAAACTTCTCTCCTGCGATAGAGAGAGAGAGAGAGAGAGAGAGAGAGAGAGAGAGAGAGAGAGAGAGAGAGAGGACGAGAAGTATAAAAAAAAATCCACAAGGAAAAGGAAAAAAGAAAAGAGAAGAAAAGAAAATAAAAGAGAAAAAGGAGAAAAGCAAGGATGCGATGAATAATCGAAGGGGTTTGAAATCGTCGTCGTTATTCTTGTCATTGCGATAGAATCGAACTCGCCGTTGACTACTTCATTTTATCCCTTACATTTTGATTCGCCGGAAATGGAGTAGAGAAGACTCTCCGCAAAATAAAACAAAAAAAAAAAAACAAAAATAGTATGTATATCTTAGAAATTATATCAAACAAAAATAACTCCAACGTATTATCTGTCATAAGCGAAACGTTCGAGATATGCATACATACATACATACATACATACATACGTACATACATACATACATATATATATATATATAACGTCGTGTACTTATTCGATGATTGAAGTTTGAAAAATAAAAAAGAAGCTACGAGAAAGAAGAACTTTTGAAAATGGAATCACACTCGAGCGTGGAACGAGTCGAATACTTGAGAGGATCGAATCCAGTGATGGGCTAACGTCGGATTAACCTGCGTGGCTCGTTATCCGGCTACATTGTAAACGTGTATTCGTGTATACACATCCACAAGACGTACATATATATATATATATATATATATATATATATATATATATATATATATATATAAGAGAAAAGAGCCGCGTGAGGAGATTACTCCGTGGTGCATGACGCAGTGTATGACGCCGCTACCGCGAGCGAAGAGAGGGAGAGAGAAAGAGAGTGAGACTCACGGATGGGCTAAAACGCCAAACTATTTTACCACGACAACGTGCTAACGATTATCCCTCTCGGCACACCTACGCTCGCACCTACCTGCTATCCACGTTATCCGTCTCTACTGTCCGCTCATCGTCTCCTCTCTCTCTCTCTCTCTCTCTCTTTCTCTCTCTCTTTCTCTCTCTCTCTCATTCACTCTCTCCCTCACTCTCTCTATCTCTATCTCTATCTCTTTCTCCCTCTCTCTCTCTCTCTTTCTCTTTCTCTCTCTATATCTCTATCTCTCTCCTTCTCACTCCTCGTACGTGTGACCTCTGCCACTATCCAGCTATAAACACATGGTGTGGCTCGCGTATGCCAGTTCACTCTCCCTCCCTCTCTCTCTCTCTCTCTTTCTCATTTTCCCTCTTTCGGTCGGTCTTTCTCTCCCTCGTGTTCGACGCGTCTAGCCACCTCGATGTATCCCTATCTCTCTCTCTCTCTCTCTCTCCCACACACACATTCGCTAGGTTCTATCTCTTTCCATGTACGCCCCCGACACCCGATACCCGACACCCGATACCTAATTATGTTAAACGCTTCCGGATTTTGCGGGCAGATTATGCGGCTTCGCAGCCCTCGTTCGGCCCCTCTACTATATCTCTCTCTCTCTTTCTCTCTCTCTCTCTCTCTCTCTCTCTCGCTCTCTCTCTCTATATATCTCTCTCTCTCTCTCTCTCTCTCTCTCTCTCTCTCTCTCTCTCTATATATATATATATATATATATATATATATATATATATATGTATTTATATATATATGTATCGATCTCTCTTTCCAACTCTCACCATCACGTGCCGCCACGAAAAAGGATTTGCTAGAGCGGATCCATCGCACTCTCTCTCTTTCTATGTCTGTCTAAACTCTTCGAACCGCTATTATCACTGATCGATTATCCGATTTCGTCATTTCAAAGGCCGATTTTGTCGGATTGGACTGCTGTTTTCACTCTCGAATTGTCACACCTTCAAAAGGTACGATAGGGATTTGCTCTACGAGATAGAAAAAGAAGAAGTAAAACGAGAATGATTCGAATCGAGCGTTCCAATTTCCGTTATAATCGTCTGCCAATTTTGGCGCGTGCCAACTCCCACTCCCACTATCTCTCTCTCTCTCTCTCTCTCTCTCTCTCTCTCTCTCTCTCTCCTCTCCCTGAAATACTCCCTATGAAACTTGTTCTTTCTTCTTCTCTCGCGCTAACTATCGAACATTTCACGGACTTGCGATTTTCCCGTCGATTATCTCTCTCACACTCTCTCTCTCTCTCTCTTTCTCTCTCTCTCTCTCTCTCTCTCTCTCTTTCTATCATTCACCCCTCTCAAACCCTTTATCTCGATTTTATTCACGCAGCAAGCAAGCAGCTACACCGTAGTAGTAGGTGCGGTCGCCGGGAAGCGCGCGTTTGCGTACGGCCAGCTGGTGCAAAAACCGCGGCCGTGATGATTGCGGTCTTTTGTGGGGGTTGGGGGAGGTAGGGGGAAGAGTAGAGACGGGAGAGGAAGAGAGGAAGGAAGGACGAAAAAGCAGTACGCACGTACGGTTCCGCATACGCGAAAACGCCAGAACGGATACCTTCGCTCTCGTTTTGTTCTACTTTATATATTGTTATCCTTCTACTTGCTCTACCCTTCTCTCACTCTCTCACTCTCTCTCTCTCTCTCCCCCTCTCTCTCTCTCTTTCTCTCTCTCTCTGTTACTCTCTTTCTGTTTCGCTCTTTCATACTCATTCTATTTTATTCGCCGTTTCTTTTTCTACCCTTCCTTTTTTTTCCCTTTCCTTTTCTCCTCTCTCTCTCTCTCTCTCTTCTTTTTCTTCCTTTTCTTTTCCTTCTTTTTTTCTTTCTTTCCACATCTCCGTCAACTCTCATGCCATCGCAACCCCGTAGAATTTTGTAGTATTGTTTCGTTAAGAGTAAACGGAGAATGAGAACGAGAAATTTTCTTTGGAATTTTTTTTCTCACGCCGAGAGTAACGAGTTCTTTCGGTTCGCTCGAGCACGCGTTTAAAAGAAGAAGAAGAAGAAGAAGAAGAGGTGAAACTAGAAAGAAAGAACGAAAGAGAAAAAAAAAAAAAAAGAACAGAAAAGAAAGGATAAAAAGTCACGAACGCTAATTATTATTCCCACGGATTGTCTCAGTGTTACGCGGCAAAGCAATCTCGATAATAGCTGCGTCTTGTTTTTTTATTTTCTCTTCTTTTTCTCTCTTAAAATTTTCTTTCTTTCTCTCTCTCTTTCTTTCTTTCTTTCTTTCTTTCTTTCTTTCTTACTTCCTTTCCCGTATCTTTTCTCGGATAAATGTATCATCGACATTCATTCGTTCATTTAATTCGTCAATATATTATAATCGTAAACACCGTTACTTCATTCCTTCGTTCTTACGATCGTTGTTAAGAGATTTTTTTGCCTTCGCGATCTCACGGATCTTTCTGATCATATCGATGGTTATTACATTAGGTCGTCAAGGATGAAATTTGTAGAAGAAAAAGGACAATTAGGCATCATTAACCCTTTCCCTACGAGCGGTGACTATATTCACCCAACATTTGACGCTCGCTACGTACGAACGGTGACTTAGGTCACCCAACGCCTGATGCGTCTATCAAACCCGTGCTTTCAAACTTTCCATACGAAATTATATTATTAAATTATATTTTCTAATTGCATTATGCGATAATTTTTCAACCATTTCCTTTCTACGAGCGACTACATCCGTTCTGGGTAAGATACGGAGCAGTATTGAGCGTATGACGGTCGATTAGAGTTGTTTCGCTAATGCAAACTATTGACGCGTCGGCTCGTTCAGCGAGAGTAACGCGCCGGAGAATGCGTAAGTAGCGAAAGGGTTAACTACAAATTTCGTCATTAATCGATCTAATATTAAAAAAGATAGAAAAAAATGCAGAAAAAGAAGAAAATTCCTAAATCGGTCATTTATTAGTATTATGAGTTAGAACGAATTCAATATTTCTTTTGGAATGATCGATTTGAAGGGTGATGACGCGAGGAAAACAAAAAAAAATAATAATAATAAAAAAGAAGCAAAAAGGGAACTCCTTTCTTAATAAACTCTCGAAAGTGTCGGCGCGATAAAGCGCTAGGGGATTACGTGTGAAAGTACGAGGTGTTATTTTTCACGAAAATCGCGTCGAACATTCGTCGTACTCGTCGTTTCTTTCTTTCTCTTTCGGTCTCTCACCCCCCCCCCTCTCTCTCTCTCTCTCTCTCTCTCTTTTACTCGCTTTATCGCGGCAGGACGCGTCGCGGCGCCGACGCTGCCCGGCCGTTTAATAATTTTTTTCCCACTCGCTAGCATGGTACTTAAAATCGTAACACAAGGTTGTAAAAGCGCGTCTGGAGTGGCCCGTAGTCGTGGAGTGTCCGGGAATAATTAATGTTTGTTTTACAGCTCGCCCTTTTCACGAGCTTTTCGCGAGCTTTCGGCTCGCATTCCTCTCTTTTACCTTCGTAAGGTAAAACGCGCGCCTCGCATTACGAATATTCGAACGTATTCTCTCGAAGATGCGTTATCTCGAAAGTGAATTCTCTGACTCATTCTCCCCCTCACCCCTCCCCCTCATCGCACGAGGGAATCAGGGCGAAATGATATTATTATCTTTCGAACGATTGTTCTTAAAGGGATCTAAAGTTAAAAAAAAAAAAAAAAAAAGAAAGGAAAAAGGAAAAAAGTTTTTCATCCGCTTTATGAGGTACTACAAAAGAAAATAAATAGACTTTTATGATGGATCAGATGTTTGATAACAATGTTAAAATTAATGGGATTTAATTTTTTATTAATATATTAATAACTTCTTCTCGTTTCGATCGAAGATAAAAACTTATTCGGTATGGGTGAGGGTGGGGGCTGGGGAGTGGGTTGAAAACTTTACGGTATACATAATAATAATAGTCTATATGAAAAAAGATTTTTGCATAGTTATCTTCTATATTTTACTATTTTATAACAGGGCAACGTTACACCGATAAGATAATATAACAAAGCCTTAGGGATTTATTACAAATGAATTATTTATTACTTTTTATCGCGAAAGAAATATATTAAGTTCTTTTCTTTTTTTCCTTTTTTTCTTTTTTACGAAGTTCTCGTTTGAAGCTGAAAACTTATTCAACGGACAAAAAAAAAGAAAAGGGAAACTTTTCGATAGTTTTCACCTGATAATAATTATCGATAAAAATGATTCCACTATAAGCGATATATACCCTTACATGAATTTTTCACAAACCAATTAACATTATTTCGTGATATTAATAATGAGCTTATAAGCGAGTACATTTCAAACAAATTATCTACGATATACATATATAATCGTCAAAGATATCTCGCTCGATATCTCGTGTCGCCGTTTTAGAGATGGTTCGACGATTACAGTCAGTCCGAAACCGTCCTTGAAAAGTGTCTGACCGATGGACAAGCGGAACAACGAGTGATCTCAATGATTTAACGTCGGATAATTTCTCTTTCCGTCTAGCTGGACGAGAAAGATAGAGATAGATAGATAGAGAAAGATATATATATATATATATATATATATATATATATATATATAGAGAGAGAGAGAGAGAGAGAGAGAGAGAGAGAGTAAAAGAGATAGACGGACGAGGAGGTGCGCGCGCGCCCGGACTCCGTGCGTGCGGACCGGAATCCTTCTTCGGGTTCGTTTTAATTGTCGGCGACCGTTCAACGAGGCGTAAACGTTCGCGCAACACGTGTACCGTCGCGTTAATTGTCCGATAAAAATCACAACACGCCAGCCGTGGGTAATATGCCACGGCGCGCAAGCAAGCAACTTTACACTGGCTCGAAGAGAGAGAGAGAGCGAGAGAGAGAGAGCGAGAGCGAGAGAGAGAGAGAGAGAGAGAGAGAGACAGACAGAGACAGAAAGGTAGAGGGAGAGGGAGGTCGCGTGGACGCAAAAATTAAAAATGCCACACGCCATGACGATCGCTCGTTAATCGCTGATTAATTTATTAATTATGTGCCGACACACGCCATAAGACCCGACGACAAATTAAGATGGAAAACCTTGTGGATAAGGAACGAAAAATTATGACGAAGAAGGGAAAAGGTTAAAGATCTAACGATACCTTTACCTCCCTCTTCCTTTTCAAAGTATTTTATCTATCAATATATCTATCTATTTATTTTTTACGTAAATATTCTCTCTCTCTCTCTCTCTCTCTCTCTCTCTCTCTCTCTCTCACACACACACACACAACTTCTATCTCCTTTTATAATCTGTTTTTATTTGTTCCTCTTTTCTTCGTTATCATTCGCTGTATCTTTCACTTTTTTTCATTCTCCTTCGTTCTCTCTCTCTCTCTCTCTCTCTCTCTCTATGTTTGTCTTTTTCTTTTTTCTCAGGAAGAGAATGGAAATCGTAGTCGATTCGACGACATTATGAATCAAAAGAACGTCGACGTTGTCGTCGTCGTTTTCCTCGTCGTCGTCGTCGTCGTCGTCGTCGTCGTCGTCGTCGTCGTCGTCATCGTCGTCGTAGTCGTTGTTGTCGTTGTCGTTGTCGTCGTCGTAGTCATAGTAGTAAGTGAAGATCGAGAGGTACCACTCGATACTCAACTCCTCTCGAAAAAAGCTTATCTTCTACTCGAAGAGCCAAACGGTCCGAGTGTTCACGGAATTTCTCTCCTCCTTCGGTAACTCCTCCTTCTCTTTGTCTCTTTTCTTTTCTTCTCTCTCTCTCTCTCTCTCTCTTTCTCTCCTTCTCTCTTTCTCTCTCTTTCTCCCTCTTTTTCTCTACAGTGTCGCGAGAATACGGCAAACGCGGTGGGTTTTACGACGAGCGAGAGGCGCACGCTGTTCGCCGTTCTCGTTACTCGTCCCTCGCGCATACTCGAGACATAAACTTTATGGTGTTTATGAATATTTATATTAATCTACATTTTATGCCCGGCGTCCGCGCCGGCGCGACTCGAACAGAGAAAGGAAGAAGAAAAGGGGGAAGGGAAAAAAAGAATATTACGAAAGAGAGAAAGACAGGGAAGAGGGAAAGGGAAGAAAGAAAGAAAGAAAAAGGACGATTTGCTCGTCTCGCGAGAAACTCTTCTCCTCTTTCTCCCTATATAATATATATATATATATATATATATATATATATATATATATATATATATATATATATACATACATTTGTATAAATACGTATTCACACGCATACACTTTCTTCTACTTGTCTACATAATTGCTTTGAAAACTTTCACGAATCATCTTATTATTATTATTATTATTATTATTATTAATATTATTATTATTGTCATTATTATTATCATCATCTTCATCATCATCATCGTCATTATTATTATAACTATACAGAATGATTTTTAATCGTTCTTCTATCGAACATCTTTCACCGGAATAGATTTAACGAACTTCATTACGGACAAAAAAAAAAAAAGAGAGAGAGAGAGAAAGAAATTGAATCTCACTCGATTTGTTTTTTCTACCTCGGTAGAAACTTTCAACATTCGCCCGTATAAAGTCAATCACGTGAAGATTTTTCGAAAGTAGGAGTTAAGGAGAAAAGCGAGGTCACGTGCAGGATGATATCACGAGAGCTTTAACCTCACTCTCTCTTTCTTTCTCTCTCTCTCTCTCTCTCTCTCTCTTTCTCTCTACCTCGTGTTTCCTTCGGTGTGTTTCTACCCTTGCACCATCGGCACGCTACTACTATCTCTAAAGTTACCACCACTGCACTACTACCATCAACACCACCACCGCCGCCGCTACCGCTACCTCCACCACCACCACCGCCACCATCACCACCACCACCATTACGAGAGTAGAATCATCCATCGGGAGAACGGTAACAGCACGCGTGCGAGAGGAAGTCTTCGCTCTTTGGCAACAACGGCCCGGAGATCGATATACCTCGAGGAGACTAAGGCTCCGCCAATGGCTATTATCTCGCACGTATATATGCAACGCTCCGTGCATTGCTCGGTACACTGACTCTCTGTACACAAATACGTGAACGTTTGCACGAGAGAGAGAGAGAGAGAGAGAGAGAAAGAGAGAGAGAGAGAGAGAGAGAGAGAGAGAGAGAGGGAGAGAGTGGTAGGTAGGCCTACTCGCTCGCTTCGTTCGTCTCTACTCCGGTGGCTTACTCGCTCGTGCGCTCGCGCGGTTTCCTCCCGCAGTTTGTACGTACGTGGGTACGTACGGGTCCACATACATAAATACATATATAGATTCATACATAGAGACATACTTGTATAACGCAACACATGGGTGCGCGCGTGCACGCGAGCTGAAGGGAGTATAACCAGGGGGCGGCCATCTTGGATATTAGCCAACCAGAACAATAGTATACACAATAGTATGCGAGCTGGCGAGCAGTGTTTGGTACCACCCTCCCTCCACCTCCTCCTCCCGCCTTCTCTCTCTCTCTCTCTCTCTCTCTCTCTCTCTCCTTCTTCTCTCATCCCTCCGTACACTGGCAACGCCACAAACCACCCACCCGCTTCCTCCACTCATTCTCGGCTATTCTCTACTGCCACCTCCTACTCTACTCCTCCTCCACCTCCACCACCCACTCCTCCTCTCGCAACCACCCTCAGCCTGCCTACAACGATCCTCAGGAACGTTGGATCGTAACCGACGACGACGACAAAGCGGATGCCCATCGTGTATCGAGCATATATATATATATGTATGTATGTATGATGTATGATGTATGTATGTATGTATGTATAAGTATGCGTATGAGTGTACACGTAAAGGGAAATACGATAGGTAAGTGCGTAAGATGCGTGTTGGAAGAACGAATGTTGACTGATTGGCCTTTTTCGATGGTACTCTGTTTCAGCCCCTTATCCATCTCTTATCAACTAAATTTCTCCTCTCACTTAACCTCTTCTTATCGTTTTTCCTTTCTATTTTTTCCCCCTTTTCTTTTCTTTCTGCTATCGACTCTCACCGGTACGGATCTCGATTACGCGAAATATATAAGCGAACGTGGTAGACCAAATTTGATTTACGTAGAAATTGTTTGTGCCGACGATATATAAAATGTTTCTTTTATTAACAGCGGTAAATTCGTCGATATCTTGTAAGATAAAGGGAGAGGAAGAAAGTACGTCGTTAAAGAGACGGCCGTGCGCGTAAATTCGATCGAACGGCACGCGATGCGGCAGGGGGTAAAAGGGGTAGAAAAGAGAGAGAAAGAAAGAGAGAGAGAGAGAGAGAGAGAGAGAGAGAGAAAGAGGGAGAGAGAGAGAGAGAGAAAGAGAGAGAGGGGAGCTTCTTGCTTCTCGCGCGCGAGGAGGGTAAGCGAATTTCTGCCAGAAGCAGATGCGTTCTGCACCGACTGTACATCCTATCCGCGCACGTGAATATATTAGGGTGGTTCAGCTCCCCCTTGGAACTCAAACACATACAAATTAACGATATTACTCATACGTAGGCGCGCGCGGCCGACCGCCTGTGTACGTAGGACAGAGACATAAAGTGCGAGTGGCACGACGACATACGCATCGTCTATCGCGCTCGAGCAAACCAAGGGGAGGATACAGAAACTCGCCCGCGCGAGAGAGAGAAGAGAAAGAGAGAGAGAGAGAGAGAGAGAGAGAGAGAGAGAGAGAGAATGAGTGGCTCCTAGTGTGTGCGTACGACGGGGGAATGAAATATTATAATACGTCACTTGGCAACTGTGCTGCGCCATCGAGCGGTGTATACCAAGTTTCAAATACGCTAATTCGAAAGCCACCCCTTTCCACCGACAGTCGTACTCTCCTCACCACCCTCGCTCTTTCTCTCTTTCTCTATCCTTCTATCTTTCTCTTTCTCTCATCGCGAGGAAACTACGCGACTTCTTTTTACCCTCGAACCACGCACGCAAACTGTATTCTCGTTTAACTCCCCTTTCAAGATTTTTCAACGTCGAGGAGAGAGGATAGAAGAAAGAAAGGAAGAGAAAGAGAAAGAGAAAAAGAGAGAAAGAGAAAAAGAGAGAAAGAGAAAGAGAGAGAAAGAGAAAAGCCAGTCGAGAACGAGTTGGAAAAGTTTTACTCGCAAAAAAGTAGCCACGCCTAGGCGGTGACGCGGAATTTAAATGACAACTACGACTACGACTACGACTACGACTACTAGGACTACGATTGCTACTACGACGTTGGAGAGTACGTCGGAAAACGGACTTTTAAACGCGAAAAATCACCGCCCTTAGAGACGCGAGTTTTCCCCGTTGAATTTCGCGGATACCGATCGACTCGATTCGGCCGACCCCTCGAGTTCGTATTTGAGAATGCCCCAAGCGAGAAAGCAAGAGGGAACCTCTCTCTCTCCCTTCCTCCCTCCCTCTCTCTCTCTCTCTCTCTCTCTCTCTCTCTCTTTCTCTCTTTCTCTTCATACCGAAGAGAGAGGGTTGCTTGAAAACGGAGGAAATGGTTTGCGCGAGATACACCCGTTATATCGTGCCTGTCCGCGAGGGTGTGGTTTGATTAATGACCTATTCGATCCTCGTACCCTCTACATGGATGCTTCGCACTAGCCGTAGTATCGAATTCTACCTAAATACACCTGTACGCGTTCTCGTAAGTGTGTGCGTTTCGATGTTGAGCGAAGCTCTAGCGAACGAACGTACGAACGAACGTACGAATGTACGAACGGACGGATGGACGGACGAAGGAACGAACGAACGAACGAACGAGCGTACGAGCGAATGAGCGAATGAGCGAGCGAGCGGGATACCAAGCGTGCGAACGAACGAGCGAGTGAACGAGCGAGTGAGCGAATGAGCGAACGAACGTTCCAATGCCGTCTAACCCTTTCCATCCCCTTCTCCGCCCAACCAGCTCTTACACGCTTAGGATATATGTAGGAATAGAACAGGTAGTGAGATAAAGATAAAGATATATATATATATATATATATATATATATATAGAAAGAGAGAGGGAGAGAGAGAGAGAGATTGTGTAAGTACAGTGCACGGCATTAATTTTATAAAGAAAATCAACGACTTTTGACGTTGGTCCTGGCACGATCTCTCCCCGCAAATACGTTGACAAATTTCTTCGATATCGTCGGAGAACTCGTACTGGAAACTCTTTCCTTTTCTTTTCTTTTCTTTCCTTTCCTTTTATTTTCTTTCTTTCGCCATCTTTCTTCTCTCTCTCTCTCTCTCTCTCTCTATCTTTCTCTTCGGGTTTCCTAATCGAAGGGAAACACGGCGTCGCATATAAATAAGAATTTATAGACGATGAAAAATGCGGCCGAAGTTGGAGTTTCCTCTTCGTGGTCGCTTACTTTCTTCTTTCTCTTTCTTTCCTTCTTTTTTTCTCCTTCCTTCCTTCCTTCCTTCCTTCCTTCCTTCCTTCCTTCGACTATTCGCTTCTTTTCTCTCTCTCTCTCTCTCACTCTCTCTCTTCGTTTCTTTTTTTCCTTTTTTCTTCGTCAGATCTTTCACGCCTTACCCCCTCACTTTTTCTCACACCCTCTCCTCCTTCCGGCTCTTTCTCTCTCACGCCTTCTCTCTCTCTCTCTCTCTCTCTCTCTCTCTCTCTTTCTTTTCATTCACCGTACCGCTTTACACGACTCACCAGGACGCGCGTGCGAGAAAGAAGGAAAGGTAAAATTTACGGAGCAGCGTAAAAGTTTCGTGCGAAAAGCGAAAACTCTCGCTAATGGCTGTTTTCCTTGGACGGAATACTTAAAAAAAGAGAAGGGGACGAGGGGGACGAGGACGGAAAGAGAAAAAGAGAGAGAGAGAGAGAGAGAGAGAGAGAGAGAGAAAGTGAGAGAGAAATAAGAACGAGAAAGTTACTTTTTATTCGACTACTGCCACTCTTTCTTTCTTTCTTTCTTTCTTTCTTTCTTTCTTTCTTTCTTTCTTTTTTCTCCTCCTTTCGCACACTTATCTCTCGGACAATGAACAAACGATGAAGGTAAGATTTGCGGCTATTACGAGATAGTCGTAAAGAAATGGTCTCTCAGCCAGGAACAAATATAAGCCTTGGCCATTTTGAAGAAGCAATTTCGTTAAGACAGTTTCGTTTGGGATCGAAGTTTAAAAGACGGTTCATTACTACAACGCGTCGATCATCAATCTCACTCGTTCCGATCAATAATTGACGAGACTTCCCCTATCAATTAAAATTAAAATCGAAAAAAAGACGTAACCGAAAGATCGCATTCTTTTCGGTTGGCCACCCTCCATCCTCCCAACCCTCTTTCTCTCTCTCTTTTTCTCTCTCGCTCTCTCTCTCCCTCTCTCTCTCTCTCTCACACACGCACACATACACGTACATGCATACAGTATATCCAGTCAAACTTCTATCTCAGAGAAACGATCGACTCTCTCTCTCTCTCTCTCTCTCTCTCTCTCTCTTTCTTTCTCGTTCTTTCTCTCACTCTCTCTCTCTTTTCTCGCGTTCATTTATCTTTCGTGGAAAAATTTTTCAGTCGGTGAGAGACGCACAACGCTGGAGCAATCCAACCACCATCAGAGCACCATCACCACCCACCCACCCTTTCTAGCCCTTCTCTCTCTCTCTCTCTCTCTCTCATTCTCTTTCTCTTTCTCTTTCTCTTTCTCTCTTCTTCTTTCTCTCATTGGCTGGCAACTTTAATTACACGTTACCGACGCCGCGCAGCACGGCTCTTCGGAAAGCATCGCGCGCGCGGCGCTTTCGCGTCTGCTTTCGTGTCCGCGCAAGCCGAGAAGAGAGTGCGGTTCGATGCTAGCGGCCAGCATATCAAGATAATGGCTTCCATCGGCCGATGCTCCGTATATATACTGATCCGCGGTAAGGGGTTGCGCTTGATTTCCATCGCATCGCGTTATCCTCGCCCTTTCTCTCTCTCTCTCTCTCTCTCTCTCTCTCTCTCTCTCTCTCTCTCTCTCATCATCGACCATTCTCAGTTCTATCACGAAATGCGAACGCGGATGTGTTGGATAAAGTGCAAACGAGGGATACAGAAAGAGAGAGAGAGAGAGAGAGAGAGAGAGAGAGAGGGAGAGAGAGAGAGAGAGAGGAAAATAGTTCTCTATCCTTCTCCACTTTTCCGATCTTCCGAAGTCCAGATAAATTCCAATCTCGAGATTTCATTTCGAGAAGACCGGAAACTAGCGATCTTCAAGTACCACCTATAAGAGAGTGAGTGTAGTGGTCTCCTCCATACATACACATACATACATACATACATAGATACATACATATATACATACATACATACATACATACATACATACATACATACATACATACATACATACATACATACATACATACATACATACATACATACATACATACATACATATATATATACATACATACATATATAATATATCTAGACGTTCTAGTATAGGAAAAGAGAGACGGAGAAGAGAAAGAATCCGTAGTGTAAATAAAGACCCGTTCGCAACGGCGCAGCCGATGTTTGCCGAATGCATTAAGGCAGTAAGAGCAGTGCCCGACGGATAGCTCGGTGTCGCGATGTATCGTACACGTCAGAGAGCAATAGAAAGAGAGAGATAGATAGATAGATAGAGAGAGAGAGAGAGAGAGAGAGAGAGATGGAAAAATCGAGAGGGGTAAAGAAGAGAGAAGGGAAAACGCGTAGAGAGGGCCGGCTTAAGGCCTATGTACCGCTTTGGAGGCTTAACGTTTCGAGGGGGCAAGGGGTTTTACGAGAAACGCGAGCGAGCGAGCGCGCGCGCACCCGCGCCCATACACGAGAGAGAGAGAACACAAAAGCTTCCGTCTCTTTCTATTTCTCTTTCCCTCTTTCTCTCTCTTGCATACGATACATCGACGTTAAACTACTACGACTACGACTACGACTACGACGACGACGACGAACGACGATGCTTGTAACCTTCCTCTTGTCTGCTACTAGCAAACTGCAGTTACGGTAGGAGCAGTTACAGTAGCAAATGCAAAGCGGCACACGGCCTATCCGTGCGCGTCCTCCCTTTTGTCTATGTCTTACGGCTTTACATATAATTCCGTGTTTGCGAAAAGGATCCGCGTGCCGTGCGAGCGTACGTGCGGATTTTTAATATGTCGTCGTCGGCCCTGGACTCGGGTAAACATCAGCCTCGAACGACGACGACGACGACGACGACGACGATGACGACGACGACGACGACGACGACGACGACGACGACGACGTTGATATCGACGATGTCGACAACTACGACGACGACCACGACGACGACGATGATGTATACGAGCCTCTGTACTCTATTTTCTTTCTTCCTCTTCCATTCTACTATCTTCTACTAT
>OU426864.1:5154314-5156814 GCA_911387685.1 Dolichovespula media | reverse complement strand
GACGACTACGACGACGACGAAGAAGAAGATGAAGAAAAAGATATAGAAAAAAAAAAGATTAAGACAGAAAAAAAGGGATGACGTAGGACCGTTTAATAGTTTCAGAAGTAGCATTGAAAGGCGCGACGAACGGAGTTAACTTAACGATATAAAAAAGAGAATAGTAGTCAATCGAAGAGTTCGATCGAAGTCGTGCCTCTCACTCCCCCCCCCCTTTCCCCTCCTTCTCTCCCTTTTCCCCTTTCGCGCCGTGATTCTGCCAATTTTATGACTACGAAATCGCTAAACTCTTCCTTCTCACGGAGAATATGGGCGAGGCCTTTCGTAAGACAAATCATTCGCCAATGTAAATCCTGAAAGTGTATATTTATATGTACACGACAAAGAGACAGCTAACGAGGGAAGAGCAAAATATCCCATTGTATTTATTTTCTTCTTCTCCTTCTTCTTCTTTTTTTTTTGCTTTTTTTAATTTCCATTTCGATTAGTTCCTTTCATCTTATACGAGCACTTATAATCGTTTTTTCCCCCCTATCATTAAATAAAAATTGTAATCGCACGGGATCTCTCATTTTCCATCGAGCATATTCTTCATTTAAGATATCAAAATTTACGATTTAAATTTATATTTACGATTGATCGAATGGAAAACGAATAGAAAACGATTATTTGCGTTTGGTTTGAGAAGAAAGGAGTGAGATGGAAAGAAAAAAAATAAAAAAAAGAAGGTAGAGGAGAAGGAGGAGAAGGAGGAGGAGAAGAAGAAGAAGAAGAAGAAGAAGAAAATAAAAAACGTAGATCGGTGGATATTGCCGCACCCTAAAGAGGGTTGGGTGGTTGGATACTACCCTTCTCCCGTATATAACGACTCGCTTGCGTTCCGTAAGCGTGGCCGAGTTGAAGGAAGAGACGATAAAAAAGGAGGATGAGGAGGAGGTGAAGGGGCGAGGGTGGGGGTGGTGGAGAGACAAGCAGATGGAAAGGGGTGGTTAGGCCCGTTAGGTAATATCTATTTCCTACGGCGCCATTTTTCTTTCCTTCCTTCGTGGAACGCAAACCCCGGGCGATGGGCGCGGCCCATACACACAAATATATATATATATATATATATATATATATATATATATATAAACACACACATACACATTAGAAACATATATATACATATATACTCGGAAAGGGATACGTAGATGCATGCATGGACAACAAAACTTTACCGTAGAAATGTATGACCAAGTACATGGATATGCACAAGAAAACGCACACGTATGCCCTGTAAACATCAACGACGCGTGTTTGTATTTACGTAAGAAAGTGGATACGCGAATAGCTCGGAAATTACGAGACTGCGAGATTTCAGGTAGGAAAGATCGATCGCGAAAAGCATCGGATTGAAAAAGGGGGAATAGAGGGAATGAGGGGCATGTACGTAGAGGGTGGATCCTTCGACTTCGTGTGCATGTAATCATCGATCAAAGTCAATATTCAGAATTCGATGGATGGTATGACGTCAGCTATCGGCAGGCCTTTATGGTCAAAGTGAATTTGAGAGGTGGTGGTGATGGTTGTGACGGTCCAACCACCTTTCCCAACAACAAGGATACAAGATAAAAAAGAAAAAAAGCAAAAAGACAATCCCTTTCGTCGAAGACTTGACACATCCGTATATTCATATCCTCGATCAATTTTTTTTATTCCCCGATAACTCTTACTCTCCTCCTCGTTCTGTGGCCGTTTTAAACATTGACGTAATTAATAGAAAAATCAAAATAAATAGATGAATATACGCACAATTAAACTCTTAAATCTAAATATTTTTTATGGTCGATTGAAAATATCGAAGAGCGTGCGACGCTTACTTAGGCATTGAAATCTCTACTAGTGGAAAGTCGAGATTTTATAGTGGATCTCTTTAGCGCCGATTCAGATTGAAATTGGTAAAAGTGAAAACGGAGAAAGGGAAAAGGAGAGAAAGAAGAAGAAGAAAAAGAAAAGAAAATGAAAACAAGAGAAAACAATAAAACAAAAGGAAAGTTACAGGTTGTAACAAGTTGAAAAAATTTCTAAACGATCGAAAAGAGTCGATAACGCGTTTAGGAAAAGTACCGAGGAAAGAAAGAGAGAGACAGAGAGAGAGAGAGAGGGAAGAAGACAGAGACAGAGACAGAGACAGAGACAGAGACAGAGACAGAGGCAGAGAGAGAGAGAGAGAGAGAGAGAGAGAGAGAAAGAGAGAGAGAGAGAGAAAGAGAGAGGGAGAGAGAGGGAGAGGAGGGAGGGAGAAAGGGAGAGAAGGTAGAAATGGCGTGACACACGACACGCGCGTTTCTCGTCTACGTGAGAATCAGTTGGTTACACGGAATATTCTCGCACGACGATGCCGTTATTTATCAGCTCGTCGCTGATTTCAACTCCTTTCTATGTTTTCTCTCTTCCCATTTCTCTCTCTCTCTCTCTCTCTCTCTCTCTTTCTCTTTCGCTAGCCTCGGGAGATACGTAT
>OU426864.1:5144314-5146814 GCA_911387685.1 Dolichovespula media | reverse complement strand
ACACTTCCTCTGCATATCCCCCGTTTTCCCCCTTACCCCGTCCTAGCAGCACACCCCAGAGTCGCGATGGTGGTAGCCGTCGTCACGTTCGAATTACCTGCGTGTTTCCACCGCAGTTGATTCGCACGGGCCGCGCGATCGAGAATCGATTTTGCAATCGAACTTCGCCACGGACCATCCCTTTTCTGTCTGTCCGTCCGCTCGTCTGACTGTCGGTCTGTCCGTCCGTCAGTCCGTCCATCCGTCCGTCCGTCCGTCCGTCCGTCCGTCCGTCAGTCCGTCCGTCAGTCCGTCCGTCTCCTCCCTCACACGCAAACGCATACACGCACGTGGTCACTCACACGCCCGCTCATTCATATGCTCACTCATTCGATAGGGTTAGCGAGAGATACAACGTCTTTTTTAAAATTTAACGAACTTTTCTTTTGCGGTTTGGTTATTCTTATCGCTTTGACCATTGCTGTCACGTACCAATGCGTCGGTGCTTTCAATAATCAAACCCATAGCCCGCTCTCGCCCCCCTCCCCCCTCCCCACACAGAGTGTCAGACGTTGAGGATGGAGCTAGGCCAGAGACTAACGAAATTTCAAATCAGGCATTACAATAGTGATATGTGCGAGATCACGGCGAGATATAACGTTCGTCAAGTTATTAAATTATCGAAAATATCTATATTATTTTATCGTAGTATTCCTATTCTTTTTTCTTTTTACGATGGAGATAGAGAGAAAGAGAGAGAGAGAGAGAGAGAGAGAAATCTATTATAATTACATCGTTGAACGACACTACGAGAAATACCGTCGGCAAGCGTTAAGATACAAACGAGAGTGTCTTTGAGTGAAATGTATCTACGGATGTCAAAGTGTTATAATATAGAAACTAACCAACACCTTCGATATTATTATTATTATCAACATCATCATCATCATCATTTCATCATCATCATTATTATTATTATTATAATTATTCTTATTCTTATTCATCTTATTATTACTATTATTATTATTATCATCATCATCATCATCATCATTATTATTATTATTATTATTATTCTTGAGATTATGATTATAATATATAGTAGAAGATAGAACTACTAGGAACATCGTCATCATTCTACGCCTCCTTCTCGTTGTGTGTCTATATGTATAGAGCGTGGCCCGGGTCTGCCTTCATAGGCGCGATATGCCGTCGAGTATTTAGTGCTTGATTGTGCCGTCCTCTCTCTCTCTCTCTCTCTCTCTCTCTCTCTCTCAGTTGCACACGTTCTAGCTGACTCTCACCCTTCCTACGGGGTAGGTAGATACATGAATTTGATGGCACGATGCCGTGGCGAAGTGGGACGAGCGGGTCGAGCGAGCGAGAGTGAGAGAAAGAGAGAAACAGCGCGAAAGAGAGAGAGAGAGAGAGAGAGAGAGAGAGAAGAGATGAGAGACAGATATAGAGGGTGTGGGAGTGTAGAGAATACAGGCATTGTCCAAAGTGCCAAAGTTACATGGCGCGTCGTAAGTTACATCGTATTATGTAGCTACTACCTACACGAGAAGCCGAGTATATGTAAGGTACACGACCGCTTAAGTTTCGACGAGGCCACCCTCTATCTCTCTCTCTCTCTCTCTCTCTCTCTCTCTCTCTCTCTCTCTCTCTCTCTATCTCCCTCTGTATGTCTCTCTCTCTCTCTTCTCTCTTGCTATCTCTATCTATCTATCTCTTTTTCTCTTACTCTCTCTCTCTCTCTCTCTCTCTCTCTCTCTCTCTCTCTCTATCTATCTATCTATCTATCTCTATCTCTTCTCTCTTTCTCTCTTATGACGAGAACTGTAAACAGAGAGGGACATACCGTAGAAGAAGAAGAAGGAAAGAAAGAGATAGAAATAGAGATAGAGGTGGAAAGGAGAGAGAGAGAGAGAGAGAGAGAGGAGACAGGGTGGAAAAGCGAAGACCGTTCGCGAGGCACAGGGCGACGCCGAAAGAAGAAGGAAAACGGAAGACGTTGGTGAGAGCGAGACGAACAGACGCAACGTCGTACCCATCGTCGTCTTCGTCGTCTTCTTCGTCGTCGTCGTCGTCGTCGTTGTAGTCGTCGTCGTCCGCCCGGAAAGATCGATAAAGGTAAAATTGTCATAACGCGAGATGGCAGTAACGACACGGCGACACGACGGAGGAGAGGAGTTCGTAGTCCTGTGAAAGCGCGAAGAATAACTTTCTGTCTTCGAAAGAAGGAAGGCAGGAAGAAAGGAATAGTAAGAGAGAGAAAGAGAGAGAGAGAGAGAGACAGACAGAGAAAGAGAGAGAGAGAGAGAGGAGAAAGAGGAGAGAGAGGAGAGATAGAGAAACAGTGAGAATGAGAGGGAAGATGAACGAACAAGCAACATCAACAACGCGCGATAAACCGAGCGAGCGAACGCGCGCATCGTAAAGCCATAAATTATTCGAAAGGAAAAAAGGTTCGCTTCGACGAGAAGTATAGAATGGGAGGAGGAGGAGGAGGAGGAGGAGGAGG
>OU426864.1:5131814-5134314 GCA_911387685.1 Dolichovespula media | reverse complement strand
GGACAATTTGATCTCCAATCGCCGCCACCGAGAAGAATATTGGAAAGCCCGGAACATGTCGGAAGTTGTCGCCGTTCGCACTCCCTTTCTAACTTTCTATTTCTCTTTCCATTTCTCTCTTCATCTCTCTCTCTCTCTCTCTCTCTCTCTCTCTCTCTCTCTCTCTCTCTCTCTCTCTCTCTCTCTCACGCACACGCTCGCACATATACGCCGAAATAACATCACGATTATAGAAGCTTTCCCCTCGATTTTCTATCGGCACGTTCATTTCGTTTCATTCGATGTCCCGCGAATGACAATGGGATTATTTATTTAATGTGCGATTTATCCTTTCTCTTTTTCTTCCTTTTTCATTTTGCTTCTCCCTTTTTTTCGTTCGTTTTGTTTCTTCTCTCTCTCTCTCTCTCTCTCTCTCTCTCTCGATCTCTTTTTTTATCTTTTTTTTTTTTTTTTTTTGAAATTTTCAGCAAATAAATATATTATATTCGCTTTTAAGTAAATATTAAAGGGAAAATAATGGTAAAATTACATTATCATAAAATTTAATGAAAAACATAATTGTTGGACATATGTATATTATATCGTGCATTAAATATTAATATGTTGTAATTTCGCAATCAAATGGATTTACCTAATATTTAACGATGAATGGCGTATGAAAAATTTTCATAATATTATTTTTTAATTTGAACTTTTTATCCTGTTCGCAAAGAGAAAAAAAGGAAAGTAAAAGAAAAGGAACGATGAAAGAGAATGAATTTTTGCCAAAAAAAAAAGAAAAAAACGTCCCTTTCGAGTACGTTTCTCGTATTGATTGTTGGGAACATTACGCGTTGGACGATTACTCGAGCGTGTAACTTTTTCCACGCTTTCTGCTTTACAATCAATCATTCGTTTGATCGTTAAAAGATTGTCGCAGAATGAAATCTAACGGCATAATTGCATTACAGAATTCAATAAATTCGAAGATTCAAACGGATATATAACTAAATAGACAACTGGAAAAAAAGTCGACGCATATTAACAATAAAAATAATTCATTCTCGTACTAATAATATTCTTGATTTATTATTGAAAACGATGTATAAGTACGTACGTTTCTTATCGGCGGATCTACATAAGTCAGCGTAATACGTACGAATATTACGAATAATATAAAATTACATAAAATTACGAGAGAGAGAGTGAGAGAGAGAGAGAAAGAGAGAGAGACAGAGAGAGAGAGAGAGAAACAGAGAGTAGTTAAACGACGTATTTTCTCTGAATTTCTTCTTTATTCTTCTTATTTTTTAATGATTTTTTATATTCGCATCAATAATATTTCACGATTATATATTTTAATTCGTGCCATCAACAAGTTACTATTACCGACAATTTTTCACTCTACATTGAAAGATAATAACAAATGTGGTTTATCCGTCAGCTTATCGTTTTTTTCCTTCTTTTCTTCTAAATATAAAACAACACGGTTTTAACCTCTGACTCCGCCCAGCCCCCGCTTGTTCTCGATATTATTTTAACGATAACAGTTTAATACATGATTGTACAATATTTCGCGTTTAAAAGACGACGAAGGAAAAAAAAAAAATAATAGAATAGAGGAGAAAATGTTAGTAATAGAAGTCTCATCGAAATTGAAGGGAATAAAGAGAAGGAATGAGAGAGAGAGAGAGAGAGAGAGAGAGAGAGAGGAGTGAAAAGGTAAAGTCGTTCGATGAAAAAGAAACAGAAAACGAGAGAGAGAGAGAGAGAGAGAGAGAGAGAGAGTAAGAGAGAGAGGGGGAGGGAGGAGGGAAAGAGAGAGAGAGAGAGAGAGAGAGAGAGATAGCCCGACCTTAACGACGTTAAGAGCCGCGAATTACTTCGTGGTAAAAGTCTGATTGAGAAAACTCCGTTCTGTCTTCGACGTGCCGTATTCGAAGGAAAGCGGAATCTCCGCAGAACGAAGGCAACGGACGCGCGGAAAAATTATAAACGACGACGAAGAAACGAGATAATATAATATTAGCCATGGCAGAGGTGGTGACGATGCTGATGCCTGAGGAAAAAGAAGAGAGAAGAGGAGTAGAAGAAAAGGGAGTAAAGCCAAGGAAAAAGGAAAGGACGAGAGAAAACCACAGCCGATTAAACGGTAAAGTAGTTAGCGGCCACAATGAGTACCACGAGTCATCCGGTTTGCTACTAGTTCGAGAATTCCTCGAAAAGAGAGAGAGAGAGAGAGAGAGAGAGAGAGAGAGAGAGAGAGAGAGAGAGAGATAGAGAGAGAGAGATCGGAGAATCTTTAAAAAATGAAGAAAGAAAAAAAGAAATATACCTATCTACCTTCCTGCCTATCTACCTAATAAAAATCTGTCGACTTTATTATCAAATTTCTTTCAGGCGATTCAAAGAAGAGAGAAAAAGAATAAGAAAGAAAGAGAAGGAAAGAAATAAAGAAAGAAACTCATGTACATATATATATATATATATATACACATATAGAGATATATATTTTTCCATT
>OU426864.1:5119314-5121814 GCA_911387685.1 Dolichovespula media | reverse complement strand
AGAAAATGTGGGACAAGGCACCCTCCGAACGACGACACAAGAAGAGGGAGAGAGCGCTTGTATTATTTATTCTTATTTTTTTTTTTTTTTTTTTTTTTTCTTCAAACACGTGTTCCACACATAGTCCTATCAAACTCAAACGGAACATTCAAATTTCTCGTCTTGATAATGCTACGAGTAACATAATCGTACCGTTCGTACGTTCGTTCGTTCGTTCGTTCATTCGTTAGTCGGTCGAACGTTCGTATAGTGCGCCGTTACGGCACGGCGCGGCGGTCGATCGCTGTTCTCGGTGCTGCTTTATCATAAATTATAATTAACCGCATAAATATGCATTCGACCGTGGCATAATTCGACCAATAACAGTAAATTACTCATGAGGCGGAGCGGCTCGTCGCTGCCGTGCCACTCGACGCCGCAATCCCAGCCAAACACGGACGCGAGCCTCATCGCGCGCGACCACCACCATCCCCCTCACACTCTCCATCCCTCTCTTCTCATCAACCTCTCTCTGTCTCTCTCTCTCTCTCTCTCTCTCTCTCTCTCTCTCTCTCTCTCTCTCTCTTACACTCACACATACACTCACTCACTGACTCACACGTACACGTATAATTCTCATTGCACGTTTTCCCTCTCTTTCGCACTACGTGCAGTGAGACCGCGTCGACTAGTTCGCTGGCGCAGCCCCGACGATAATGCGATTAATTGGTATTGCTAATCGCCGATAATTAATATAAATAGATGAGTGCAATTATTAGTGGAGCGCGGCTCCGATTCGACCGCCATTTCTACCGACAGTGACGACGGGGCCACTGTTCTATTTCTTTTATGTTTTGACAAACTTTATATATATATATATAATAACGTTAATACATTCACACTGTCAAAATAGTTTTAAATAAAAAGTATCCGTAGATTATTCATCCAATTTCTCTCTTAAATACTTTTGATGTATAATAGATAAAAGATAATTCGTCGTCGTAATTTTCACATTGGATAATTAATCTAGTTAAAACAGTATACTTTGAATCTCCTTTTCTTTTTTTTTTTTTTTTTTTTAATGTTACAAAAGAAATCTGAAATATATTTCCTTATAAATAAAGTCTAAATGAAAATTTAAATGACGCGATTCTTATGGCAGCTCCTCCTACGTGTCAACAATTTTCGACAAATTTCTTTACGTTCGATGTACTTTCTTCTTGTAATCATTTGAAATAGTATACAGACGTGATATTATTACCTAATTGCAATGCGTATATATTCGTAACGAATGTTGAGATTTACGACTATCACATCTATGACATCTTCGACTCGACTGATTCCAGGAAGACATTAAATATAAAGAAACGAATCGACAAACGAAAAAAAAAAAAAAGGAAACAAAAACGAAAAAAGAGAAACGATAATATACAACCACCACTAATCTTGCACCCCTTCCCAAGCAAACATACGTCACTAATATAAATATTCATTTCCGATAAATGTATTTATATAATTTTTTTCTCGCGATATGATTGTGTATCTTCAAATGAAAAAAAGAAAAAGAAAAATACGTGCATTTCTAAAAAGCTTCATTATCCAAATAAAAAGAGAACGACCTCGTAGGAACTTCTACGAAACTAATTGCCGTAACTTCATACATTTCGTTACGAAACACCCTGTATAAATAAATGTATGACGGCTTTGAAAGAAACCGCTGCTAGACGGCCGAAGCCGAGAACATGCGTTGGTTGGCACGAGTATCCGTGCTTTGACCGACATAAATTCAGGGAAAAGCGAACGAAGAGAAGGAGGGGGGAAGAAGAAGAAGAGGAGGAAGAGGAGGAGGAGGACGAAGAGAAGGAGGAAGAAGAGAAGATGGAAGAAGAGAAGGAGGAAGAGGAGAAGGAGGAGGAAAAAGAAGAAGAGAGGGGATAACACGCAGAGAGCCTATAAGCCGACTTAGCCGCCTTCGAGTCTAGAGATTGGAATGCTGACAAAAGAGAAAAAAAAAAAAAAAGAAGAAAACAAGAGAAAAGGAGGAAGAGGAGGAAGGAAAAAAAAGAAAATATGTGTCGCGTGAGGAGGTGTCGGCGGCCGATTTTAGTAGAATTCTACTCAAGACTTCTGGCGTAGGTCAGTTTTGTTTTGGCGCACGTGTATTGAAACCAAACGAGCTCATGCCCCGTCTATCTCTTTCCCTCTTTCGCACGGACGTGACAAGAATCTCAAGTTGGAATAATACGAACAAAATCGTTCTCGATTTGTTTTCTTTTTAAATGTTTCTAGTAACAACGAAAAACAATGTGTATATATATATATATATATATATATATATATATATATATATATATATATATATATATATAAATTCAATCAGTTATAATTAAAAGATATTTATTTAATAAATTTTTAACATCAACGATATAATTAATTAAAATAAATTATATATCGTTTAATCATTTAAATTGCTTCCCACATCCTTTTCTCACCGGCGATTCGAATTATGAATAACAATTTT
>OU426864.1:5106814-5111814 GCA_911387685.1 Dolichovespula media | reverse complement strand
ATACAAAAAGATAAGGAAATATACTATTGATTATTAATATTTAATTTAGAATATAATTTTTCCTCCATTTACCCTTATCGCTACGAGAGAATATACAACATATATATATATATATATATATATATATATATATATATATATATATATATTATATACCACCACTGGTTCCTCCCCGAGCAAAAGAAATTTGTATAAATTTTTCACGTACCAACGGGTAGGAACGTTAACATAATTTTTTATAAGATATCGCAGTTGTTCTTCGTCGGTAAAAGTGTTTTATAAACGTTACGTACACTGGTAATGCGATAAATAAATAAATAAAAAAAAGAAGAAAGAGAGAAAAGAAAAGAAAAGAATGGAAAAAAAGGAAAGACCTAACGTATACAGTTTGATAACGTTACTGGTAATTGACATGATAAGAGTTAGTATTAATAATTTAAAGCTTCGATTAAATGAACTCGTCCTTGTGGAAAAAGGTTAAGAAAATTATTTCATCATTGTGAAAGATTTGTCGATAGATCTAATGTATGAATAAACAAGGTGACATACAAGTATCTAAACGTGAACGCTGCGAATAATTTCAACATACTATAATGCGTCGTATGAATAATACTTCTCGTAAGATTACTTTTCTAATGATATAATGACACACAAACACATACGACACGGACGAACTGCCAATGACAAATCTCTTCGTGAATATGAACCTACATTATTAAAAAAAAAAAAAAAAAAAAAAAAAAAAGGAAAAGAAAACCTGTCAGTAGAATAAAAGTAAATCTCGAATATTTTTATGAATTTGAACTATCAAACCAAACACACGTTTTGAAAGATGACCTCTTCTGGTCTGAGATAACCTGTGAAAAAGAAGAAGAAAAAAAAAAGAGAGAGAAAGAAAGAGAGAAAAGAAGTATCGATATAAAATATACGATAATCTTTCGTAAAAACGACGGTTATATATTATACATATGTACGTCTATCGATAAATGAATCACCTTTGGAGAAATGTGCGGCTTCATTAATTAATCTACTTGTTTATTATACTCTACTAATATCGTTGTTAACTATGAATTTGATAGGTTGATAAAATCGATAATATTTAATTATTATTAAATAAAGCGGTAAAATGATCCTATATACTATATGTTTAAACGCTCGATTAAATTAATCGCTGAGACGAATTGAATCCGATATATATATATATATATATATATATATTACTAAGGTTATTCCCTATGTGACAGGAATTCGAAAGAGAACGACGTGTTTTCATCCATGTCTCCAAGTAAACTGATCGGCTATGTGCGATGTATCAAATATTGTAAGTCGCGTAGACTGTTTATATTTTCACGACCTACACACAACGTCGTCCTCCAACGTCGTAATATCCACATTAATAAATATATATATATATATATATATATACCCATCCTATAGAAAAACAATTTACGACTTATAAATAATTTATAGAATACATTAATTTATATTACCGTTCGAATAAAACGTTAATTGATTTCAAGGTAACGTTATTAAGCGTGTTCTTTATTTCCTTCTTCTTTTCTTTTTTCTTTCTATTTTTTTTTCTTCTTCTTTTTCTTTCTTTCTTCCATCCTTCCTTCTTTAATCATCATAGATTCTTAACGTGTACGTAGTAAACACGATATTGCTATCGATTAATTGCATCGGCCTATAAAAATGATGCCACGAAGTAGTAAGGAAATTTCAGACGGAGAAATAAATAATAACGTTATACGAATTATTATTGCGCGTACTCAAACGATTGATTAATTTTTTACAAAAATATCTGTAAACACGAATTGTTTAACGTTCGTATACAAATGTTTATCAATATTCACTAGAGGAAGATAAGTATTTCATAGAATTGAACAAATTTTGCTTTGGAAAAGAAAAAAACAAAGATCTTCCGTTGTAAAGTTAAGTATTAAACTAATTATCATATAATGGTATAAAATTAGGTAATAATATATAATAAGTGTGTATATATATATATATATATATATATATATATATATATATATAGTCTTATTATGAAACAACAATTCGATGTTATTCGTATAATTTTACGTTTATCGCGAGAAGATAATACCATAGGTCGACCATTACTTTTCTTCTGAACATAGTTCTCAACATTTTTCAATAAATTATAGATAACATCCCTATTTCGCGATTAACTGCAGCTACAATTTAGGAAACATCCTTCCTTTTTTTCCTCTTCTTCTTCTTTCAATATCTGCTTTATTTAATTTCTAGCCACGTCCAATATTTATAATCAATTTGAATTGGAAATAACTATTGCATTAAAGAATACAAAGAAAGCAAATAATACGTTTATATCTACCAAAGATTCTTGCCAAATACTAATAATATGTATACGTATATGCACATTGCATCGTAATAATTATTAACTATGTTAGAATATTCTATTATTTATAGCTATTTCGAAAGGTACATTGCTTCCGATATAAAATGCATTATACAGTTTATTTAATCTATTACCAAATAAAATAATTAATTTAACTAGCGTGTTATCTTTCGCGACTAAGTATATTATCGGAATTACTGACTTCTTTTCTCGTTCCTTATATTTAAAAATAATACTAACAAAATCTTTTAGCGTTTACTTCATATATTTTCAAGTATTTTAAAAATGACAAAACTCAATAAAAAAAGGAAAGAGTAAAAGAAAGAGAGAGAGAGAGAGAGAGAGCGACGTCGTAAAAGTTCTCTCTATATCATTTAAAAATAATCGTTAAAAAAAAAAATAAATGGATAAATAAAAATACAATAATATTAAAAAATAACAGTGCACTCGACGAAAAGAACTTTTCTGTTTACAGAAACCTAATAAATATCTAAGACCTTTCGAAAGATGTATAAAAAATTCAAAGAAAATAAGAAAAGCGAGAGAGAAGGAGAGTGAGTGAGTGAGTGAGTGAGTGAGAGAGAGAGAGAGAGAGAGAGAGAGAGAGAGAGACAGACAGACAGACAGATAGACAGAGACAGACAGATAGACAGACGAAATAAATGAGCGACGTCAGAAAAGTTGTATTTGTATTTAAAAATAATTATCGAATAAATAAAAAAAAATATAAATAAATAAACAAATAAAAAAGTAAATAAGGCAATATTAAAAAGTAATCATGCACTCGGCGAACAAAACTTTTCGATAAACCTAATGAATATCTAAGTCCCCTCTGAAGGTCTCTCAAAAATATAAAGATCGGAAAAAAACCAGATAGAAAATGAGAGAAATATAGAGAAAGAGAGACAGAGAGAGAGACAGAGAGAGAGAGAGAGAGAGAGAGAGAGAGAGATGTCCGAGGGATAGAACAGAGCGGGCTCGGTCGAGGAAAATGCGGTCGGAGCTTTCTTTTCGTTCTCGCACCCTCCCACCCTCCCAGTGCTCCCTCCACCCACTTATTGCTTTGTTCATTTTTCTAGCGTGCTCTCGCGCGCCACGGAATCGAGCGTATCGCGGACGCGTGCGCGCCAAGAAGACGTAACGCGGAGGATACGTACGTAAGCGTGCGAGATGGAGGTCGCACGGTGACAGAGAACGAGGATCAAGTTGAGAGAGAGAGAAAGAGAGAGAGAGAGAGAGAGAAAGAATAAAGAGGGAAGAAGAGAAAAAGAGAGAGAGAGAGAAGGTAGACGGGGCAGCGAGAGGCGGAAAAACTTTTTAAATTCGAGACAAAATGCTAAAAGTTCCCCGAGGCCATGCATACGAAGCGGGAGCCAGCGAGAAAAGGGAGCCGAGGAGGGATGGAAGAAGGAGACGGTGAGGTAGAGGGGTAGCGGGAGTACCCCCGGTGGTAAGGGTAGGAGCGACCATTAACATAAAACAGAATGTGGGAAAAGCAAATATTGTGATAAAAAATAATAATAGGCAAGCGAGCGAAAGAGGCAGTGCCAGGGGAAGACAAGAGAAAGAGAGAAAAAAAGAGAGAGAGGGAGAGAGAGAGGGAAGGAGAGGGAGAGGGAGAGAGAAAGAAAGGGTGGGAAGGAAGGAAAAGAGAAAGAAAGGGAGAATGAAAGAGAAAGAGAAAGAGAGAGAGAGAGAGAGAGAATGAAAAAGAGAAAGAAAGAGAAAGAGAGAGAGAGAGAGAGAGAATGAAAAAGAGAAAGAAAGAGAAAGAGAGAGAGAGAGAGAGAGAGCCCACCCAACCCCCAGGGATGAAGCCGAGCCGAGCGATGGATACTTTGTTTTCTCCAATGGTCTCCTCTCTCTCTCTCTCTCTCTCTCTCTCTCTCTCTCTCTCTCTCTCCTTTTCTTTCTTTTTCTCTCACCAACCGTATAAATACAAGTATACGGCCAGAGTTTTCCTCGGGCATTTATGAAACTCGTTCGCCTAGAACTAACTCTAATAATCGTTGGAACTAATGCCTACTCTCGAGTAAAACGTCCACCCCTCATGGCCCACCACCAGTTTACTGCTTACAACACACCATCACCCACGGCACCCACCCATGGTAGTAGGTAAGTAACTCGCGCGTCTTCTCTACGTGTGAGAGAGAAATCCTTCCTTCCTTGCTTCCTTCTTCTCTATACTTTTTTCTATCTACGATAAATTCGATTCTACTACATTTGGATTAGCTATATACAATATATATATATATATATATATATATATATATATATATATATATATACGCACACATACGCACGCATCTATGATACGAAAGAGTATCCAACCGGCGACGAACATTATCGCTATCATTTTTTTTCTCTCCCTTGAACCTATGAGAACATAGGTATATACATCGAAATTTGCCAATACACACACACACACACACACACACACACACATAGTGGTGACGTAAAATTCGAATTCTTCTTTCTACCTACGGATTCTTGATAGAATGGACGTTGTAAAGCATCGATAGGGGTATTAATTTAACACCCGATACGACGATGACGTCAACGTCTCTCTCGTTTTTCTTTTTTCCGATGCAAGAGATTCTTCTAAATTTACGTCTCT
>OU426864.1:5099314-5101814 GCA_911387685.1 Dolichovespula media | reverse complement strand
TTTACGATTGGACCAGAGATCTACCTCTCTCTCTCTCTCTCTCTCTCTCTCTCTTCCTCTGTTCTCTTTTCGCCCTTTACTCCACCACCCACCCAGTTTCTTCTTTCCTTCTTCCGCGTTAAGCGATCTTCTCTCTCTCTCTCTCTCTCTCTCTCGTTTCATTCGTGCTCTTTCATCGGCTCTTTCTATCTCTCTATCTCTCTTTTGCACGTCCTTTTCGGCAAAGCACACAGCATCCGTTACGTGAATTACAGGTTTTGGATCCGACTTTAACAGCTGCAATGCGCGCACCAGCAAAATTTTATCTCTCATGCGTATGTGTATCTACCAACAACAACGTACACCCCCTACCCCTTCTACCCCCACCCTCTCCTTCTCCTTCTCCTCTCCCAGTTCCTTCCTCGTGCATCTTCGCGATTAACGATTTATCGCGTATAAGAAACGCCGTTCTTGTTGTCGTTGTTGTCGTTGTTGTTGCTGCTTTTCTTCTTCTTTCTTTTTCTTCTTGCTTTTATTTATCATTCTCTTCTCTCTATCTTTCTTCTTATCGATCCATCGCGTTCCGATCGAATACTTAACCGTTTAAAACCCTCGCGTTTACATTTATCTCAATATAACGAGTGACTTATCGAATTCTTGGTGCAATAAAAAATTGCACTGACGAGAAACATAAAATGAAAGAGAAGAAACGGGACGCGAAACAAAAGGACGGAAAGAGGAGAAAAGTGAAGGGGAAGATAAAACCCAAAAAGAGGAAAAGAAAATAGAGAAAGAAATCTGTAGAACGAATCACATCGAGGATACGAGATCGAACGATTGAAAAGAAATGGAAAAGAAAAAGAAACGATGAATTCAAATGAATAAATTCAAAAAAAAAAAAAAGAGAAAGAACAAGAAAAAAAAGTAACAAAAAAAAAATCACATACCTAATCGGAATGAATGCCCGAAGTATTCGAGAATAACTTACACGAAATGGAAAGACGAAGGGGCTCGGGCATCAAGCAATTAGCATAACATTTTGGTGGCCGGCAGGAGGCAATAATTGCACCGATGTAAACCGATATCTGTTCCTCGCAGCACACCGTAAACGTGGTTCCTCGTTTCGAGGGTATTGAGAGAGATAGACATAGACATAGAGAGAGAGAGAGAGAGAGAGAGAGAGAGAGAAAGAGAGAATTCATCGTTTCTCTCTTTCTCTCTCTCTCTCTCTCTCTCTTTCATACATACACACACTTATAGAGAGAAACACATACATACATGTGTACACACAGTACACTGCCTGGCTTCGCACGCATCGCGTATCGAAGGGATTTTGTTGGTGGAAAACGCTCGGCGAAATCGTGCTCGCTTCGACCATCCCTCTCCCGCCGTCCACCTCCACCATCCACTCCCCCCACCCTCTCCTCCCACTCCTCTTCACTTCTCACCATACCACCACTGACTCGTCCCAGCCGCGCGGAAACGAGCGGTATACTCGTGTTTAGATATCGTTAAACCACACTTTCGACACTACCATTATGTAGAGCACATGGCGGAGTACGATAAGTCGAACAATGGAACGAGTTCGGGCTGCTACGCGGATACAACACGCGCCGGGGGCTTTACCTACTCTCTGAGAGGGAGGAAAGAGGGAGGAAGGGAGGGAGAAAGAGAGAGAGAGAGAGAGAGAGAGAGACTCTTTCGACCCTTCCACGAAATCGATCTCTTCTATCTCTACCATCGTATCTCTATTTCTCTGTCTGTCTGTCTGTCTGTCTCTCTCTCTCTCTCTCTCTCTCTCTCTCTCTCTCTATCTATCTATCTATCTATCTATCTATCTATCTATCTATCTATCCATTTATCTATCTATCTTTCTTTCTCTCGCTTTTATGCTTTTTATTTTTTTTTATCTTATTTTTAATTTCTTTTTTTTTTTTTTTTTTCATTTCATTTTCTCGATCTGTTGTCCCATTCAAATATCTTTAGCAACGAGTAAAGATGACAAGATAAATTAACGAGCACCGAGAAGAAAATTATTTTCTTGTTGGCCCGAACGTCATTTCGTACGGACTAAAATTTGATTAATAGAACGAATTTATTCCTATGAAGTATTTTGTTATGAAGAATCAAAAGAAGGAAAAAAAAGAAGGAAAAAGAAAGAGAGAGAGAGAGAGAGAGAGAGAAAGAGAGAGAAAGGGGGAGAAGGGTATTCATCATATCATTCCCACGTTTGTTTTTCTAGTATCTGAGAAATCTCAGAACGAGATTATTCTCTCGTCGAACGATTTAGTACTTGAATAATTCTGAGAGATACGATGGACCATGAAATAAATTCGATGGCTTTTTTAAGAGTTATCCGTGAAATCGCGATACGAATCGTCGAATAATCACGATTCGCGCCGAGCTCTCAGACATTTGCGTTTGAAATTTCTCGCTCGATAGGTATTGTTAATACCTATATTATTATTATTATTATTATTATTATTATTATTATTATTATTATTATCATCATCATCATCAT
>OU426864.1:5041814-5051814 GCA_911387685.1 Dolichovespula media | reverse complement strand
TATATATATATATATATAAATACACATACATCAATCTACATGTGCGTGCGTGCGTGCGCATATGTATATATATATATATATATATATATATATATATATATATATATATATATATATATAACTATCTATCTATCTCTATCTTGGTTTACGTTGATGGACACGAACGAATATAACCGGATACTAGATAGTGCAAGAAGAAGTAGAAGTGAAGCACCGATTTATCGACAACATGTAATCTAAATGTCGGTCTTGTAATATTAAATGAAACAAGAAAAAGAGTATTGCGGAACGACGAGCGTTGTATATATATATATATATATATATATATATATATATATATATATACATATATATAAATAATTGTAATATATAATGTGTAATATAATATGTAGTATAGGGTATAATATGTACCTACATATATATATATATATATATATATATATATATATAAAAACAGATTATAACGAGTGAAAAATTGTTGTAAAACTGAGAAGAGAGAAAAAGAGTGTGCGTGAGAGAGAGAGGGAGAGGGAGAGGGAGAGAGAAAGAGAAAGAGATACTCGATGGGTCTGCAATCCGTTGGCGATTCGAGAACAACGCGTTCGACTCGCTATCAGCCAGTGAGATTTATTATTTAATCGCGTCACAATATTTATTATTGTACGGTAACCCCACGGGTCTATAAAAATATCGGACGCGTTATCGGTGCGCGCGGCTCGCTCAATAACAAGCCGACGACGACGATACCTCTCTCTCTCTCTCTCTCTCTCTCTCTCTCTCTCTCTCTTACTCTCACTCTCACTCTCACTCTCTCTCTCTCTCTCTCTCTCTCTCTCCCCCTCCCTCTCTCATTCGAAAACGTCGAAATCTCGGTTTAGAAAGAATAAAAAAGAATAAAATGAACAAAGTTAACGAGAGGAGAGATTTTTCGTTTATTTTGACGTATGCATCGAGGAGAGTGTAGCTTCAAAAAAAAAAGACAAAAAGAAATAAAAAAAAAAAAAAGAACATAAAAAAAACAATAAAAGAGTAGAAGACATCGGTAAAAGAACGTTAATGGATAATTAAACGCAATTTGTCAACGTGCGTCCGATGCTTTTTATCCAAAGGAATAAAATTACGAATCTTTAACAATTTGACGTTCGTGTGATTCTCGTTTTCAAAGAAAATAAAGAAGAAAAAGAAAGAGTAAGAGAATATGAAAGAATGAAAGAAATTAGGAGAAAAAAGTAAGGGAAGGAGATTGAGGGAAAGAGAAGCGTGAGAAGATAAAACGGTCATCGTACCGTTCGAAATAACTTTTCGCATTGTAAAACCGTGAAAGAAAGGGACATGGATATGTAAAACGAATGCATAGCAGGCATCGTGGGAGTAAGAAAGAAAGAGGGGAGATAGATGGATAGAAAGAAAATTAGATCTGTATCGATAGAAGAAGAAAGAAGAAAAAGAACGAATATAGGAGATGATTCTTAGTAGTTCAAGATGTATGTATAAGAACGATAGGAAAGTGAAGTATAAGAGAAAGAGAGAAGGACAGACTGATAGATAGATAGATAGATAGATAGATAGATAGATAGATAGAGAGAGAGAGAGAGAGAAATGAAGAGTGGAAGTGGAAGAAGTACAAGTGGAAGAAGAAGAGAAAGAGAAAGAAGAAGAGACGAAGAAGAAGAAGAAGAGACGAAGAAGAAGAAGAAGAGAGGAAGAGGAGAAGGAGGAGGAGGAGGAAGAGGTGAAGAAGGAAGAGGAGGTGGAGGATGGATATGACGGAAGGTTAGAATAAATAAAGCGATAAAATATATAATATTACATCGTATTGCGGCCGGCCGGAGCGCGGTGCATTCCAGAGTGCATTGCCCTCACGAATACTCCCTCTGACTGGCTTTCCAACGAGAGACGTACACCACGAAGCGGCCTTAATACGAAATTACTCGTAAAGCGCGTGCACGCGTACACTTTTCGCGCCGTCTTGCCTTTTTCCCCTGAGATCTCATTCTCTCTCTCTCTCTCTCTCTCTCTCTCTCTCTCTCTTTCTCTCTCTTCTCCCTTGTCGTTCTAATTCTCCATTTCTCTCTTTCTCTCTTTCTCTCTCCTTTTCTCACTTTTTCTTCCTTCACACTAAGTCCACGTGCTCTCTCTCTCTCTCTCTCTCTTTCTCTCTTTCGTACCACGCAGACTCCACGTGTTCTCTCTCTCTCTCTCTCTCTCTCGCACTCTCACTCTCTCTCTCTCTCTCTCTCTCTCTCTCTCTCACTCTTTCTTTCTCTCTTTCTCGCTTTTTTCTACCTTTTGCGGGAAGCCGCTCGCCCGGCCGTTTCGACAAAGCGATACTTGAACCTTCTCGGAACGCGTAAAAGTTTCCACGCGCGACTAAAAGGAATCAAAGTTCGCACGCGCACACCACACCCCTCACCTATCGTCCACTCACAGCTCCCACTTTTTTTTCCTTCTTTTCCTATTTTTTTCTCTTTTTTTCTTGGTTTTGTTTTGTTTGTTTTTTTATTTTTTTTTTTTACTTTCTTTTTTTAATTCATCTCACACTTCTCCCACGCGTCCGCCCTTGCCAGTCCTTACCATCAAACGATGCCGACTCCTCTCTCTCACTCTCTCCTACTCGGAATCTCTCTCTCTCTCTCTCTCTTTCTCCTACTTCTTTTCGTATTTCCTTTTTCTCTTATTCTCATTGCTTTTACCACTCGTTTTTCTAAAAAGTATATTATTATTATTATTATTATTATTATTATTATTATTATTATTATTATTATTATTATTATTATTATTATTATTATTATTATTAGTAGTAGTAGTAGTAGTAGTAGTAGTAGTAGTAGTAGTAGTGTAGTAGTAGTAGAAGTAGTAGTAGTTGTAGTAATAGAGCAGTAGAAATACTATAAATAGTAGTATTATTATTATACATTTGTATTTCTTTGATTAAGATCCAATTAAAAAAAAAAAAAAAAAAGAAAGAAATTATGATTGTTTTATAAAAATTTTATAATATTTGAGATGATTAGTCATTAGAGTGGATCAGAAAGAGGAGTTTCTTATCGCTGAAAAAGAAGAAATAAAATTTTTACGAAAAATAGGAAGGGAACGGGTGAGAGAGAGAGAGAGAGAGAGAGAGAGAGAGAGAGAGTGGGAGAGAGAGAAAGAGAGAGAGATTACGATTCCTCTCTCGTGGACAGTCGTGTGCCGTTGAACAATGCAAGAAGGAATGTCCATAAAAAAAAAGTTACGATAGATGACCGACATCCGGATAATACCTCGGACATGAGAGAAGTTAGAAAAGAGAGAGACAGACAGACAGACAGACAGACAGACAAAGAGAGAGAGAGAGAGAGAGAGAGAGAGATACACTTTCTGATATAGAAAGAGACAGAGACACTAACTGAGAAAAAGAAAGAAAGAAAGAAAAAGAGAGAGAGAGAGAAATAGAGTGTAACGTATCTACTAGAATATAGTGAAGTAAGGGGGGTAAGAGAAGGGGTGAATGCGGGGTGGGGAATGCTTGGTGGAGGGAATTTCAGTCAGCATACACAATCTGGAGTCGACGATGCATGCGAGAATACGAGACGAGTCTCAACTTTTTTTTCTTCCATCTCTCTTCCCCTCCTCCTATCTTATCACTTCCTCGCTCTCTCTCTCTCTCACACACACACACACACACACACCAACTTCTTCTTCTTTTTCTTTTTCTTCTTCTTCTTTTTCTAGTTTTCTTAATCTCGGTCAGTTTAGGCTGAAAGTAAGCGCGCGCGGATGCTGCCCTCGTTTCTACCGACTCGCGAGAGACAATATTTCTATCGAAGCTAAAACTCGATGGCCATTTTGGTTTTAAAACACCGTGATTTTAATAACGAGTTTGTAGGATGGAATTTGGCCGGTCGCATTCGTTTATCGTATAAATTTCATCGATAAACGTAAAAATTCATAAACCGTACTACGTTCGTACAATGTAACCACGTCCGGCGTCAATCAGAAAATATATATGAGAGAGAGAGAGAAAGAGAGAGAGAGAGAGAGAGAGAGATAAAGAGAGAAGGGAAAAGATCATATCATCGATCGGGATCCATAACGAAAAGAAAATAAAACACGATGGGTGATGACGATGAGATCGTGTTTTTTTTCCTTCTTTTTTTTTTTTTTTTTTTTTTTTTTTTTTTTTTTTTTTTTTTTTTTTTTTAAATACCATAGATTGATTATATACAATAAGTAAGAGACGCGCGAGGGTGAGATTCGATCGATCTTGTTTAGTTAAGAAAAAGTAATTATAACTTGCGATGGGCAATAATAATTTCGAGACTCGTTTAACGTTTTAACGGTAACTGGGAATGAGTAAGAGAGAAACACGGAGAGAAAGAGAGAAAGAAAGAGAGAGAGAGAGAGAGTTAGAGAGAGAGAGAGAGAGAGAGAGAGGGAGGACTAACTGAAGATAAAATCGTGCTGCTGGCGAAAATGGGCTCGTCTCTGATATCTCCGAGATCGACGAAGGTGAATAAAGAAGGAAAAAGATAGAGAGATAGAAAGATAGATAAAGAGAGAGGGAGAGAGAGAGAGAATAGAGAGAATAAAAAGAAAAGGAGGAGGAAGAAGAAAAAGGATAAGATGAGGTGGAGGAGGAGAAGGAGGAGGCGGAGGAGGAGGAGGAGGATAAGGAGGGTGGGTAGGAGGAAGGGAAAGAGATGGTCGTGCGATTGTTTAACAGGAAAGTGAAATAAATGCGCCGCGAGCGAAAGCGGTGGTATGTAAAGGGGAGAAAGAATAACTCGATGGAAGGAGATAGGAGAGGAGAAGAAGAGGGAAAGTTGGAGGAGGAGGAAGAGGTGGTGGAGGAGGAGGAGGAGGAGGAGGAGAAGTAAGAGAAGGAGGAGAATGAGGAGGAGGAGGAGGATGAGGAGGAGAAGGAGAAGGATGGTACCGAGGGTGAGAGAGGAAGAGACGAGGCCGATGTATAATGATATACAAATAAAATATCCGCCATACTGCGCCGTGTGGAACACCTACTCGCTTCTACCTACTATAGGGTGTCTCAAATGTATTTACCAATCGTTCCCATCGAATCGTCGATCCCGTTTCTTTTTCTTCTTTCTTTCGTTCATTTATTATACTTGTTTTTCCTTTTTCCTTCTCCCCCCCCCCGCTTTTCTTTTTTATTTCTTTTCAAACGATACAGCATCCCGATCCAGACGCTGCTAATAGTTTATTTTATTGTTTTCTTCATTTCTTATTGGTCAAAAATACAAATGGTGCACGTTATACGTTTGCGGGGGAAGTCGATCGAGGATGATTTTGTCGTTAATGGGGATTGTTTTCTAATCGTCGGACGCGTTCCGGAGCTTGATACAAAAAAAAAAAAAAAGTTGTGAAAACAGAAGAGAAAACTGGAGGACTGGATGGCGGATGAACGGTGGAGTGTCAATGGAGTCGCGGCGGGAAAAGAAAGCCAGCCGCGAAATCGATCGTGCGCTCGATTAAAGTGGGAACCAAGAGGAGGGACGGCGGTCTTATGTACGTACAGAGAGAGAAAGAGAGAGAGAGAGAGAGAGAGAGAGAGAGAGAGAGAGAGAGAGAGAGAGAGAGAGAGAGAGAGATTGTACAAAGACATACAGAAAGATATATATATATATATATATATATATATATATATATATATATATATATATATATAGAGAGAGAGAGAGAGAGAGAGAGGCATAGTGTGACGAACATAGTACGCTCTATGGATGCTAAAAGTGCAATAAATTATGCGCTTGCGTTTTAGCACCGAGAAAGCATGCCGATGGACGTTACGGGGTTATGTACATACGCGTACACGTTAGATACCTTCGTGTTCGTTCGGAGAATATACAAAAAAAAGAAAGAAAGAAAGAAAGGGAGAGAGAGAGAGAGAGAGAGAGAGAGAGAGAGAGAGAGAGAGAGAGAGAATAGGGAGGGTGGAAAAGAAAAGAGAAGAACAAAGAGAGGGTGTAACTATAATTACAACGTCATGATCATTTCTTTTCTAGTTTCTCCCTCTCTCTCTCTCTCTCTCTCCTTCTCTCTCTCTCTCTCTCTCTGTCTGTCCACGTCTCGTCCTTTCTGTCTCTTTAATATATCGACGTGAGATTTATAAGACACCCTATACGTACATACATCCAGATGCCTGAACACGTGGCTAACTCCGAGCTCCGTACATCGGGAAGCGCTACGACTTCTTTCTCTCCCCTCCCTCCCACTCGCAATACTATTTCTTTCTATCGTAGTGCAATCGATTGATTTCCGAGTGTTGTGTCGTACAATCTTGAAGAATCTTAAATCAGCCTTTAATCTCGTCCATACGAACTTTTCCTTATTTTGTCCTTTTACTTTTTTTTTTTTTTTCTTTTGCTTTTTTTCTTTTCGAAGCGAATACCAAAAATACTCAATTAGGTATGTACTTATGTGTTTCTTTTTTCTTTTCTCTCTCTTTTTCTCTCTCTCCGTCTCTTTCCCTCTCTTTCCCTTTCCCTATCTCTCTCTCTCTCTCTCTCTCTCTCTCTCTCTCTCTCTCTCTCTCTCTCTCTCTCTCTCTCTCTCTTTCTTTCACACACATCGCGCGCACGCTGTTCGACACATACGTGGGGAGAAAAAAAAGTTACAGCGAAGGCTATCGACGAGTCTTTATCATTCACGATGAACGTTATTGTCCCTAAGCGATGACGTGAAAAAGCACAGATAATGAGTCATTAATCAAGTGTCTCGGGAATCGCGTATACTCGTGATTACGACTACTCCCGATGACATCGAGAAAGAAAGGGTAGGAGGGAGATAGAAGGAGAAAGAGAGAGAGAGAGAGAGAGAGAGAGAGAGATTCCTCGTGATGAATTCAATCACCGTCTCTTCTCCTCGTCATCCTCACGTACACTTTTTTACGCGCAATTAACACGCATAACAAGTCGTCTTAGATATAATAAAATAAAAAGGAACGAAAATCATTTTAAAATAATAATAATAATAATAATAATAATAATAATAATAATAATAATAATAATAATAATAATAATATAAAAAATGAAATAATGGAAAAAGTATGTAAAAAATAAAATAAAGACAAAAAAGGAATTTAGAAAAAGATAAAGAAACGGAGACAAGATATAGGCGAAAAAGGAATGTACATATCGATCGCGGATCGATAAGGGACGAGACAAGGACCAGACGAGGAGGACAGGAGGAATCCTCCTTTTCGCGGTGGCACACCCCGTACATGAGTCGGCAGAGACCGCCGCCATTGTGCACGGCACAGAATAAATAACGCCGTAGTAAGTATGCAGCGGGAGATATTATACGGCGACTACAGCGTGGCGCAGAAGTAGGCCACCATTACAATATTTTATTACAAGGCACTAACGTACAATCTAACGTGCTCGTATGCATTCGTAATGAACGTATATGAGTCGTGTCGAACGTACTCGCTGCCTCCGCCGCCCTCCTCTCTCTCTCTCACTCTCTCTCTCTCTCTCTCTCTCTCTCTCTCTCTCTCTCTCTCTCTCTCTCTCTCTCTTACTCTCGATGCACACAGCTCCTCTCCCTCCTCCGTCGGTCATGCTGCCACGGGCCGAGTATACAACTAAAGTATAAGTACATTCATATACATATATTATTTGTGCGCGCGCGCGAATGTGTGTGTGTGTGTGTGTGTGTGTGTGTGTGTGTGTGTGTGTATGTCCATCCGTACGCACTACCTAAGTATATGTATGTATGCGCGAGCTCGCGCGAGCGCAAACTATTTTATTGAAATTTATGAGCAATCGCCTTCTATAAGTACGTATTGTGCATACGTACATATATAATAACGTATATATGTGTACGGCGGGAGCCCGCGTATTATCCAAAGTCGACTTGACTCGACTCGAGTCGACTCGAGTCGAGTCGAGTCGAGTCGAACGGCAGCAGCAGCAGCTTCTATGACAAGCGCAACGACACAAAACACAACAGAACACAACACAACACAACAGAACAGAACACAACATAACACAACACAAAAAAACACGACACGACAAGACACGACACGACAGAACACAACGCAATACAACGATGCAATTCTGAGACAGAGAGAGAGAGAGAGAGAGAGAGAGAGAGAGAGAGAGAGAGAAAGATAGAGACGGTATACCCTCCGGTTCGAATTATCAAGTAACTATCCGCGCGCGCGCGCGGGAGCGGCGGTGTGCTCTGTATAATTTAATACGAGTCCTACGTAAGAGTCACGGGTCTAGCTAGAGAAATTAATGAAGTAAAAGTGTCCATTCTCCGCGAGCGAATTACGGTCGAGTAAGGATTTCATAAACTTACAATTAGAGAAGCGATAGTAGTCTCGTGTTGACCGATCAGTCCAAAAGAGAGAAAGAGAGAGAAAGAGAAAGAGAGAGAGAGAGAGAGAGAGAAAGACAGAGAGGTGTATATATATATATATATATATATATATATATATATATATATATTTTGTTTCGAAAGAGGCATTATTTAGGATTATCCCAGTAGTAAAAGAGACAAGGTGGCGTCGAAGTAAGAAGGAGAACACAAAGGCATCTCGAAAACGTAGAGATAACGGTCAGTGACTTCGTAGAATCCATTTGGATGGTGCAAGAGAGAGAAAGAGAAAGAGAACAAGAGAGAGAGAGAGAGAGAGAGAGAGAGGCTCTCTCTCGAATCCACACTGCATATCCGGCGATGTACGATAGGAATCGCGCAAATTCATCTCGACGACTGGTCGTATAAATAAAAGTTTATTTAAAGACGTACACTCGCGCGTTTCTCGCGAGTGAGCGAGTGTGTGAAAAAGAGAGAGAAAGAGAGAGAGTGAGTGTGTGTGTGTGTGTGAGAGAGAGAGAGAGAAAAGGAAGGAAGGAACGAACGAATACAAGAAAGAGAGAACAAGTATAGAAAGCGTAAGCGTGATAGAGTGAGATGAAAGGAGTGAAGGAGGGAGAGAAGAGAAGAGGGGCAAGAGCGTAGGCAGTTAGACCAAGCAGTAAGCGTATACCCGAGAGAACGAACGAACGAACGAACGAACCAACGAGTGAACCAACGAACGAACCAACGAACGAACGAACGATCGTACTAACGTTGTTACCAGTCATAACTGGTGCTTTTGGTACTGGTACTGGTACTGGTACTGGTACTGGTGCTGGTTCTGGTTCTGGTGTATGGTTCTGGTTCTGTTTCTGTTGTGCTGTTATTGCTGCTGTTGCTGCTGCTGCTCATGGGTTTACAGTGGGCTTATAGTTTATGTTATAAATTATTATTATCGTATTTCACACGGAGAATAAGATTTATTAAAACCCTATAGATTAGCATTCGTAGCAGGCAATGCATTATGCGTATACCGTGTATCCTGCTCCTGGTATACGTATAGTACGTTCCGTAAACCAATCCTCTTGCACCCACACGTGTTACATATACATATACATACATATATAATGTATGTATCATACGTGTATATGTATATACATTGATATGTGTATAAGTGGTAAGTAAGTAAGTACACGCATCGCGTGCTGCCGGCACTGCCTCTCTCGTCTCTATGTCACGACCGTTCCGCGTCCCTCCAAGAATTTATGTCTTCTCGATCGTCGTCGTCGTCCTCGTCGTTGTCGGTGTCGTTGCAGCGAACTTTTCGTAAGAGAGCAGGATACTCAATTCCAGCGGCATAAAATATGTGTCACCGGCGTAAACTCCTTCCCCAAATAACGTACTACTCGCGTTCTCCCCTAACTTACGATCGGCTAAATTCTACCTACCCTTTTCTTCGATTATTTCCTCGAATAGATACGATTCTTCTTAACTTCAAAGAGGGAAGCTAGCTAGCTATTCTGAAGAACCGATGTGTCCTGATCTAGTACTTCGACTACAACTACAACCGCTACTACGACTGCCACGACTGTTACAACGGCTATGACTAACTATGTGGCTACTACACAACAGACTATCTTTCGTTCAAAGGTAGATATGTGTGTGTGTGTGTGTGTGTGTGCAGTATGCATGA
>OU426864.1:5031814-5034314 GCA_911387685.1 Dolichovespula media | reverse complement strand
TAACGGCCGAACAATATTTACAAAATGATACAACCTCATCTCGCTTCTATCGTGCCGAGAATAAATATTCGTGAAAATTAAATATGTCGGTAATTGCAATAACAAAATCGTATATAGCATTGTATGGCATTTAAATGCAATAAACCTGGATAATATAACTCGGCTCGCAAAATTCCATTTGTTTTACGATTATACCATTAAAATTAATTTCTCTCTATAATACCTCGCGCTTACTTTCCCCCCCTCCCCCTTTCTTCCTTTTTCTTTTCCTTTTTCTTTCTTTTTCTTTCTTTGCGCTTATTTACCCTTACAATCATTACAGATCTTATCCAAGTATCATAAGAAATTTATAAAGAATTAATAACCGAGTATTTCTCGTTCGTACGATACCTATTACTATTCGTATATGAAATATTTCGATCGATGTATGTGATTTCGATTTAACGTGGCAAAAAAAAAGCAAAAAATAAATAAATAAATAAATAAAATAAAATAAATGAAAACAAAAAGAAAGGAAAAACAGGATCGTTCGATCGGAGATAGAGAAAGTCTCTTTTAAAATATTATCTTCGAGTGTTTAAATAAAATCTATGATTTATTGTTAACTCGTTTTACTTTATCTATTACGACGTCAGAGAACACGCGCCTCTGCGCTACCGGTGTTGTTACGTAGGAAGCAATTATTTTTCATATCTTTTTTTCTTTTATATTTTTTTGCTTTTTTCCTTATTTTTTTTTTTTTTTTTTTATCTAATTTCCTTTAAGCATCGAATAGACAGATGAAAATAAATGATAGGAGTCAGATATGGTAATGAGAATTCGAAGGATTTCTAAATAAAGAATGACGTTATAAGGACAATGGGGAGAAGCGGTCTGAGAAAGAAGGGTTTAATCTTTAGTCGCATCAACGGTGCAGCTCACGTCCTTGGCTCTCTCTCTCTCTCTCTCTCTCTCTCTCTCTTTCTCTGTTATTCTCTTTATTTCCGTCTCGATCTTCTCGAGGATGTCCGCGAGACATCTTTTACCAACTCCTTCAAGAGAGAGAAAGAGAGAGAGAGAGAGAGAGAGAGAGAGAGAGAGAGAGAGAAGGAGAGTGAGTGAGTGAGAGAGAGAGAGAGAGAGAGCTTCTTTTGTGTTTCTCCGATTTTCTACTATCGCAAGAGGGGTTACGTTCATCCGACAATACTTATCTCGATATATAACTTCTACGTAACCCATTATCGCGAGATTTGCATTAATTTTCATCGGGACATAATTAATGAAGATAAAAACAATTATTTTTATCTTATAAATGCAAGAAAATCTACAACTAAAAGATCTTGTTTTCGCACGACATTCGTTATCTCAGGTTTCCTCATATACGTTTATTGAAAATTTAATTACATCGATATAACAAGTACAACAACAACAGCAACAACTAAAACAACAACAACACAAACAACCGCGTATAGGTAAACGCGTGCAAGCGTGTTCGTCGGTTAATAGTCGATGATTAATTTTCTTAAATAGACGAAATTAAACCGGCGAAACTTAAGGCGCACGCACATCCATACGTAGTCCGTACTCTCTAACGTGGTTTCTCCTCAATCTATTCTTCTTCTCTGTTCGTATAAACACTCGTAATTATAGCAATAAATTTGGTATATCGATTCGGACGTTCGCGTAAATTAGCTCGTTTATAAACGAACGTAGGAATGAACGAACGAAGGAACGAACGAACGTATATGAACAAACGAATGAACGGACGAACGGATGAACGAACGAACGAACGAACGAACGAACGAACGAACGAACGAATGAACGAACGAATGAACGAACGAGCTGAACGAGCGAACGAACGTGCGCTCGCGCGAGTCATTACCGATTGGTAACGCGCACGCGCCGTTAATTGAGTCGTGTAAAACGAGAACGCCATAATTAGATCGTACACGATTGGTACAACTCCGACTTATGATGGCCTTAAATAAATTTTATATTTTCTTTTTCTCTTTCCTTTTTCCATCCTTACCCCTCCCCCTTCTTCTTCTTCTTCTTCTTCTTCTTCTTCTTCTTACTATCCCTCCCTCTCTTTCTTTCTTCCTTCCTTTTGTGCTCACCTTCCCCATAAGGAATTACGAAGACGATATAAATGAAATGAAGTGATAAACGAGATATCTTTTTCTTTTTTCCTTTTCTCCTCACATTGACGCGATACTGCAAAAAAAGGAGGTGGTTCTTTCTATCTTTTCTTTTTTTCTTCTTTTTATTTAGTTCTTTTTTTTTTTATTTCTTTCGATACGCTCGGAAGTTCCGATTAATGATTTATATTCGACATATAAACACGAGTAGTAGTGGTTTGACGAGTCAAACGTGAAGGAACAATAAGAGAAGAAGGCTACGTTTACTCGACACCAAAGTAAAGTGAGTTTGTTACGTCATTCTTATTCTTAGGAAGCTTCGAATCTCTCTTTCTCTCTCTCTCTCTCTCCCTCTCTCTCTCTCTCTCTCTCGTGTTGGTACG
>OU426864.1:5016814-5026814 GCA_911387685.1 Dolichovespula media | reverse complement strand
CAGAGAGAGAGAGAGAGAGAGAGAGAGAGAGAGAGAGAGAGAGAGAGATATAAATTTTTGTTGTTCTTGAACATCGTCCGATGATTACTCATACATACAAAACGTACATATATATATATATATATATATATATATATATATATATACACATACATGCATACGTATATAGATAGATAGATACATACATACATACATACATAGCATATCTATATAGCTAGAGAGAAAGAAAAGAGGGTGAAATTCTTGGTGGTTGCGAGGAGGAGGATGCGACACGGGACGCATAACTACGCTCGGCTAGCTTAAACGTATGCGATCCGTATGTACATACGTGGTACGTACATACTTAGCCGACCGTACAAAGCGCGGCAACGACGAAATCTGCATATAATATTGATGCAATTTGCCATTAGAATGACGACGGCTACGGTCTAGGATGTGGGCTCTATTCTGTATGCAACGACTGAATGGACCGGTTCAATTAGAGAATCATAACTTGCCCTGATGGGGCCATCCTGCAGATATTACCTTCGTACGGCCCTGAAACGGCCGGTGCGCGACGTCGTTTTTATTATCCACGAGCGTCGAACTTCCCCTCCGCTCCTACTCCTCCCTCTTCCACCACCCTCTCCCCCCGCTACTTTGCTCATCCCGGTTCTACCGTCACTCTCTCTCTCTCTCTCTCTACCTTTTCTCGTCGACCCTTCTATCCCGGTTGTCTTCGTGCGTATGATTACATAAAAATGTCGGAAACAAAGCAAACGATCCACGGAATTTCGCTCGATTATGAGAAAAAGGTCTCGTTTCACGTCGGCGCATTTAAATATTTTCCCGCCTTTTCGCTTTGTGGTCTGTTTCCTTACAAAGAAAATAAAAAAGAGAGAGAGAGAGAATGATAGAGTAATATTCTTATATTTACATGAGAGATTCATCGCGATATAAAAATAATAAATAACGAAACAATTAAAATTCATTAAATTCCGATGCCATTGTAATAATCGCCTCTTCTTTCTTACTTTGACAATGAAAAAGAGAGGAAAGAGAGAGAGAGAGAGAGAGAGAGAGAGAGAGAGAGAAGATATAATTTTCTTCTATTCTATTAGATCCCGGAAATACAAAAAATAATAATAATTAAACATGATAAACGATAAAATTAATAACAATAAGATTCATTAAGGACCGATATTACTGTGATAAATAAAATAATTACGTTCTTTTGTTATGATCGTCCTTTCTCGGTTAACTTATCTCTTTCTTTACTCGTAACAACTCTCACAGACGAGAGAGAGAGAGAGAGAGAGAGAGAGAGAGAGAGAGAGAAAGGAATAGTATGCAGATAGATGGGATACAAGTACCGGATTACTCTTCCTTCCTTTGTCTCATTTTACCCTTCATCGCTCTTTCTCCTTTTATCTTGGGGCGGTCGCCCTACCTAATGACAGAGAACGAAGTTGGCCTTTCTCTCTCTCTCTCTCTCTCTCTCTCTCTCTCTCTCTCTCTCTCTCTCTCCCTTTCTCTCTCTCTTCATCGGGACCATCATACATGGCCATATAACCACGCACAGATAAACGGAGGACGATGCTCGCCGACGGACGAGTACGATTATCAACGCGCCTTTATGAAATAAAGCGTAAAGTACGCCGGCGTGACGTGACTGTTACGTTTATAATAGGTAATCCGTCGTGTACTGCTCGAGGCAATCGCGCACGCGTTCGTTCTTGTACATATATATATTTATAAATTTATATATGTATATTTAGATATGTATATATATATATATATATATATATATATATATATATATATATGTATATTGTATACAATACGGAATATATATTATATGTACATATATATATATATAAATATAAACCTGCTTTGTTGATAATGCGTGCTGCAATCTATACTCTCTATCTCTGTCTCTCTCTCTCTCTCTCTCTCTCTCTCTCTCTCTCTCTCTCTCTCTCTCTCTCTCTCTCTCTCTACATAATAATAACCATATTACTCGATGTTATTTCGTGTGGTAGTATCTAAATATTAAGTGCACGCTGTGACTTTGATTATACCATGATCCCCGTATAATGTTCGATCGTAGCCGGCTTAGGAATTACACATCCTGTCGGTTTAGACGTTGTATAGGAGAGACTAGAGAGAGAGAGAGAGAGAGAGAGAGAGAGAGAGAGAGAACGAGAGAATGAGAGAGAGGCAAAGAAAGGAAGATCGTAAATAATGATCTATCTCTCTCTCTCTCTCTTTGTCTCTCTGTCTCTTTCTCTTTCTCTTTCTCTCTCTCTCTCTCTCTCTCTCTCTTTGTCTCTCTGTCTCTTTCTCTTTCTCTTTCTCTCTCTCTCTCTCTCTCTCTAGTTTTTATCGTTCCCATATAAAAAGACGGAGGTTCTTTTTTACGGTTTTATTATTATATTTATAGTTTTAACTATCTCCATCCACATCTATTTAGGTTTCTTTCCTCGCAATAATTAGCTCTTTTGCGAGTAGTATCGACTTGTCGTATATGTAGGTGATATCTGGAAATAAAGGAGAAACGAAACGAGTTCGTGTCCGTTCGAATGTAATAAAAAGAAATGAAACTAACGAGTTTTCTCGATTTCTCCGAGATCATTCTCGTAATATAATAACAACAATAATAATAATAAAAATAAAAATAATAATAATAATAATAATAATAATAATAATAATAGTAATAATAATAAAAAGGAATTGGAAGTTATCGAGCGAAGAAACAACGGGTTTCAACGTAAAAAGTTTTTTGTTCGCTTTACTTTTACAAATTCAACGTTATAAAAATGTCTCACTGGGTTGGTTAAAATGTTATCATAGGCATGAATTTCGAGAAACAGTGGTCGTGCAACTTCCCTATGTATAAAAGGCGGCAATACCGAAACTATTTATACTTGTGAAAGATAACGACCGAATGCCAGCCTCGGCGATGATAAATTATAGTTATCTCTTATTTTCATGATAAATGTAACATCATTTTTCTTCCGCACAAATTACTTGTTTATTCTCCTACCATTTATACGCATACACATCCTATATGACACACGAACGATGTTCAAAAAGAGAACGAAAGAGAGAGAGAGAGAGAGAGAGAGAGAGAAAGAGAGAGAAATAAACCTCGGACTTATTTAAAGTTACAACGCCCCCTTTCAATCTCTCAAAACTCTACCGATATTCCCCCTCTACGTTCGCACCCCTCCTATCCCTCCCCAACCTTCCTGCCATTCCTCCGGTATTCTTCCTCCTTTTCCATATCGACCATATAATTCTCCCACCAATCTCGAAAATGTATTTTTGCACGATTTCCACGATTATAATTGAAAGCCAGAGTCGATGGAAAATTATCAGAGAGAGAGAGAGAGAGAGAGAGAGAGAGAGAGAGAGAAACGGGCACCGTCGGTGCGATGAATTACGTAGAGAACGAAAGAGAGATAGGATATATGTAATGTATATTTGCGGGAATAGTTATGGACGTTTCGTTAATCGGTCAACGACTATCTTGCAAATCGAGCGAATAAATAGTTCGGATAAATCGGCTCCAAAAATGCTCACGGCTAACGAATTGATAAGTTCTATTATAGAAAAATAACGGGACGAACGATGAGAGAAAGAAGAATAAAAGAAAAGGAGAAAGGGAGAGAGAGAGAGAGAGAGAGAGAGAGAGAGAAAGTGAATCAATCTCTCCCTCTCTCTCTCTCTCTCTCTCTCTCTCTCTTTCTCTCTCATTGTAACGAGTTCTCTCGTCTAGTATAATAATGTCCAAGGAGAGAGACAACGACGATATTTATTTCGACTCGTCCTCGATGCACCGCTGTACAAATAGTGAAACGACCGTACACGGCCGATAAACATTTCTTCGTTTATTATTATCATACGACGAGGAACTCTATATATTCTCCTCTACAATATTATATACGGCACAGTATGTCTGCGCAAAAAATAAATATTTGTACGCCGCTGGTATCGGTTTCTCCAAATTATCTCCCCCTTTTCTACGTTTCACGAAACGGACGAGAGGGAAGAGGAAAAAAAAAAGAAGAAAAAAATAAAGAGAAAAGAGAGAGAGAGAGAGAGAGAGAGAGGGAGAGAGTGAGAGAGAGAGAGAGAGAGAGAAATTACAAAATGAGAGAGGAAAGAAAAGTAAAAGGAAGGAAGGGAAAGAAAAACAAAGAAAATCTTTCGTGGGTAACAAACAAAAGGCGCGCAATGGAATAATTTGTCATTAAATATACATTAAAAATAGAATGCTGAAGTGGTCCGGGGGTGGCTTCGAGGTTGCGGCGGTGGGGCAACAAACATGTACGTTATAAGAGTCGAAAAAAAGAAGAAACTTAGAAACACACACACAGACACACACACAGAGAGAAAGAGAGAGAGAGAGAGAGAGAGAAATACAAATAGATAGATACATAGATAGATAGATAAATAGAGAAAACATGGAAAATCTTCTCGCCGAAAAATTCGATCGACGAATTTAAATGAATTAAGAAACTTACGAAACGCATTAGGAAAAAAAAAGAAAGAAAAGGGGAAAGGAAAATCAAATTAGAAAAAAAAAAAGAAAAAAGACAGAAGAAGAAGAAATAGTGAAAGAAACAAAAAGAAAAGAAAAGAAAAGAAAACGGGAGAAAATAAAAAGAGAAAATCAGAAAAAAAGGAAAGGTAAGGGAGAAAAGCAAAAAAATGGGAAGAATAAAAGAGACGAAGGGAAGATGAAGTTGCAATGTGCATTAGTCCTTTGACATAGTCTCCATGGCCGTCATATAAAAGATTTTTTTAATCGAGGACACAACACGTTCCTCGTCGAAGATGTAAAAGTTCAACGTGCTGGTGGTACATATTATACTGCTCTCTCGCATCTCTCTCTCTCTCTCTCTCTCTCTCTCTCTCTCTCTCTCTCTCTCACTGTAAAAACAAGACCTGAATATAACCAGGTGCGTATGGTAACGCTTACATATGTACATGCAACAGAGAAAGAGAAAAAGAAAGAGAAATATATGTATGTATATATATATATATATATATATAGACCCTTTATTTTGAGTGTTGTCAGTCAATTTAAAAAAAAAAAAAATGAGATCACATAATTTATAATTAATTTGCCAACCTTTAATGTTCTCGAAAGAACGAAAAAACTTGCACCACTTTCAAAATAAACGGTCCATATGTGTATACGCGCGCGCGAGCGTGTGTGTGTGTGTGTGTAGAAAGAGAGAAAGAGAGAGAGAGAGAGAGAGAGAGTGTGTAAAGAGAGATAGATCATCATTCTTACGTAGAAATGTACACTTACGAATGGTAAAATCTACGTCCATAAAACACGTACGCGTTCGATCATAATATAATTTATAATCGCACGTTCGGAAATGTGAGTTTGTGCAACGACTGTATTAAGCACGGATCACGCCGACTCGTATTATACTGCATTATATGCATGTTACGATAATAATAACGACGATGACGACTACGACGACTACAACGACTACTATGACTACGACTACGACGACGATGGACGGGCACGACGACGCGACGACCACCACCACGGTAATGGATTTCATTATCGCCTGTCTTCTCTCACTCGCACCATCGCCTCTTTCCTCTTCCCATTTCTCTCTCTCTCTCGTTCTCTATCTATCTATCTATCTCTTTCTTGTATACTCTTTACAACGATCTATCTCTCGTACTCTTCCCAACAAACGTCCCAACCAGGTCACCAGGGACTTCGTGGACAACGTGGCGCCAGTTTGCGAATCTAACGACAGGCAGATGCTTGCTCTCTCTCTCTCTCTCTCTCTCTCTCTCTCTCTCTCTCTCTCTCTCTCTCTCTCTCACACACACTTCTCTATCACCCTACCTATCCACGTACGATTCTAATTACTATCGTTATCGCGTTTGCAACTTTAACCTATTTAATAAGTCGTAATCTCGCACTCGTTGCATCCTCCTAAGCTCCAGCTTTAACAAGAGAAAGAGAGAGAGAGAGAGAGAGAGAGAGAGAGAGAGAGAGAGAGAGATTGTTCGATCAGGGAATTTCGTCTACTAATGGTTTTACCTTGACAAAATTTCGTTATGTCTTCGAATCGAAAATAAAAGACCCGTTTTTTTTTTTTCTTTTTTAATGAAATAGATCCATGATGGATGGGTATCATCATCGTCACACGTCACAGCTCAAGGTCGAAGTTCTTTTAACTATTCCGTCGAATGCCGAGCTTCCTACCGCTATTTGTCATATTACGAAAGAGTTTATAAATATTGAATAAATATTACATTGACGAATCATATTTCATCGTTAAACATATGAGCGCAACTCCATTTTTATGGTATCACGAACTAACCCGAACGGTTTGACGTGAAACCGACGATTCTCACGGTTTTCGCGGTCGTGAAAATGTACAAGAAAAACGAAAAAACGAAAAAAAGAAAAAAAAGAAAGAAAAGGAAAGATTATTCTTGAGTGTAACAAAAACATAAAAAAAAAAAAAAAAAAGAAAAAAATCCCGATGAAACGAATTGAAAATCCTCGAGTAAACGCATCTTTCTTCTAGGATGGTAGCAACAGCACGTACCTAAATGTCTCGAGGGTCAATCTACGTTTGCGTTTATGTAAGTGCATCAACGACAAGATACGTAGGTATACACCTACACACACGCGCATACGCAAAGGATTTATACGCTCTAACACGTGTATATGGAGTCGGACACGCCAACGTTAAAGATGTAGTCTCGCGTTAAATATTTAAAGAGCGCGCGGAGCGCGTCACCCTTTAAACGATGCTTTAGATTTTCTTGGAAGGACGATACGATTCTGCGATTTAACGTGTGACGTGAAAAAGCAAAAAAAAAAAAAAGAGAGAAAAAGAAAAAAAAAAAAACAAGAAAAATAAGAAAAGAAGGGAAGATACTTCTCGACGGCTAAATTTTCATCCTCCTTACGAATACGGACGGATGTAAATTTTAACCATTCATCCTGCCATACCACCGATTCTCTCGTACAAGACAAATTAAAAGTTAAAAGGCAAACGAAGAGGAAAAAAAGAAAAGAAAAGAAAAGAAAAGGAAAACGAAATAAAAGAGAATATCGTAAACGAAACAAAATTTGTTCTCTAATATCTAGAAGAACAACAATGGAATCGCTTTTTAAAATGACGAGTATTTTAATGAATCACTCGCAAAATACTCTTAGCTGAGAAACATGAATACAATCATTGAAAGAGAGCGTATATCTGCATATACATACAATATATAGACACGTACGTACGTACATACACACATATATACATACATACATCAATACAAAAATACATACATATATACATAAATTGCTTGTACGTCTGTATTTATGACGGCGATCGTTTCGAATTATATTTAGAACGCAGCCCGCTGACGTATCGCAAGTTAAAAGTTGCTTATTTCGCTAATCTATAGGAATACGCTTCTTCTTCAAATTACATCTCGTTACAACGCTATTACGGGCAAAATTAATCGATCGTAGAGCTTCAAAATCGATAAATTCAGTCATAGTCATCGTCATCGTCGTCGTCGTCGTCGTCGTCGTCGTCGACGGCGTTTCTTCTTCCAAAAAAAAAAAATCCCGGAAAATTTTATCCAGATGGATCGTAAATGTAACAAGTATTACTATATGACCAGATTAGAAGTCTAATAAATCTACGAAACGTTAACTACCAACGCCAACGAAACAATAAATTAATAATATAATGAGTTTAATACCTTGGTTTATATCAATTTAATTGGATCTAAGCAATATTGTTGCATAATTATGATACATAGATCTAACGAGAGAGACGAATGGGTTTCCCTTACGAAAACGCGAGTGTATATATATATATATATATATGATATATAGAATACGTTCAGCGTACGAAACGAAAGTGACTTATTCGCGTTGGCCTTAAGATATGTTCCGGTTCCATTCCGTCGGATAAATATAAAACCGGTTCCGTCGATATTCTAACGATTGTCTATATAAGATATATAACTCGAATACTTTTATCTAATCGCCAAAAGCCACGATCTATGTCCATAAGACGTTTCTATAAATCCCTTTTATTGTCATAACCGGTTAATCCCTTAAAGCAGAGGTAACAAAGTCGATAAAATATTGTCGGGAAAGAGAAAAACAAAAAAAAGAAAGGAAATTGATCATTAACTCCTATGTCGGAGTCAGGCTCGACGTGTTGAAGAAAGAAAGGACAAAAAAGAACTACGTCACATCGTCGTAACCGAAAAAAGAAGAAGAAGAAGGAAGAAAAACAAAAACGTGGAATATATCGAATATCTCGAAGTAATTGAATTACGAGTGTGAGATGACGTCGTAAGAAAAAAATAAAAATAAAAAAAAAAAAAAAAAACAAGAAAAAGGAAAAAGGAAGAAAGAAAGAAAGAAAGAAATCAATAACAAAATGAATACTTGTATATACCGAGGGACATGTCGGTGTAAGTGTAAGTGCAGGTGCGTGTACGGTCGTATACACATACGCGTGAGCGTACACAACACAACACGCGTGGCGTACGCAAGTAGGTGGGGACGCGAAGAAAAATAATATAATAAAGAGTTATCGTGTAGGTTGTGTTGCGCATGTGATAAACTACGAGAAACCGTAAAATAAGAAGAATAAGAGGACGGAAAGGAAGACGAGGGGTGAAATACTGACGGAACGCGCGTGTCATTGCTCGGGAGTCTCTTGACGCGTTGTACGTAGGCGGCTCGAAGCATCAGCCGAAAGCGAAACGACACCGCCGTGCCGCCGCGTAACGCTGATGGAGGCGGAAGCGCAGCACGAGTAGCAAAGCAGGGTAGAATAGAGCAGAGAGTAGTAGAGTGAAGTAGTAGTAGAGTAAAGTAGTAGTGGTGGTAGTAGTAGTAGTAGTGTGTGGTAGAGTAGTAGTGTGTAGTAGTAGTAGTAGTAGTAGTAGTATTAGTGTAGTAGTAGTAGTGTAGTGGTGTGGTAGTGAAGTTAAAGAGAGAAAAAGAAAGAGAGAGAGAGAGAGAGAGAGAGAGAACGTATACGTACATCAAACTGAGATATGTCACCGCTAGCGAGAGTGAGATGAAAAGAGAGGGGAAAAAGAGAATGATAAACGTAGAGAGTGCGTGCGTGAGTGAGTGATGAGTGAGTGAGTGACTGAGTGTAAAGGAGAGAGAGAGAGAGAGAGAGAGAGAGAGAGAGAGAGAGAGAGAGAACTCGTGGATCCTCTCTTACAGGTGTAGTCGCCTTTGCGAGAGCATCGTGCCGACACTCAGCATATGTAGTTCTCTCTCTTTCTCTCTCTCTCTCTCTCTCAAGAGAGTGTGTGTGTATATGTTGAAGAGTGTTACGTGTGTATATATGTGTAAAAGAGAGAGAGAGAGAGAGAGAGAGAGAGAGAGAGAGAGAGAGAGAGAGGGAGAACACGTTCGTACTTAGTGGCATTGCTCGGCTGCCGTTGCTGCTTCCAAGTCACCCGTTCACCTCCACCCACCTCCCGCGTTCAGCAGCCATCCTTCCTAACAGGCTAAGCAAATGAGTACGTCTCTGCATTCTTTAGGGCGGACAGGCGCTTCTCGAGAGCGCCACTCTGCCCTTTCCACGGAGAGAGATGGAGAAAAAGAGAGAGGGAGGGAGGGAGAGGGAGAGGGAGAGAAAGAGAGAAAGAGAGAGAGAGAGAAATAGAGAAAGGGAGTAAGAGAGAAAAAAAGTTGGAGAGAAAGAGAGAAAAGATCGAAAGGGAAGAAAGAGCGGATGAGTGTTCCCGAGTACCAAGAGAGAAAGAACGAGAGAAACAGAGAGAGAGAGAGAGAGAGAGAGAGACAAAGGGATGGAGGGGGGAGAGAGAGAGGGAGGGAGGGAAAGAGAACACTACGACGGTCGGCCGCTTTTTAACTTCCATCCCTTTTCGTTTCTTCTATTACTTTCTCTTTCTTTTTTTCTTTCTTTTTTTGCTTCTTCTTCTTCTTCTACTTCTTCTACTTCTTCTACTTCTTCTGATTTGT
>OU426864.1:4996814-5009314 GCA_911387685.1 Dolichovespula media | reverse complement strand
TCGATTAAAAAATGATGAATTTATAATTATTTTATATATGCATACGTCGAAATATTATATATGCGTGAAATAAGGACGAAGAAAAATATTATAAACCGTTTTTTCTCCTTCTTTTTAATCCCCCTTCCTTTTTTTTTTTTTTTTTTAATTACATTACATAAAAGAAAATGATTACTAATAAAACTAATTGTCTATATAATCTTCTCGATTTCCTTGAAATGTATCTTTAAAAAGCAATCGATCATAATGATGATGAAATTACGATGAAAATTACGCGTTTTTCATTTTCGCCCGTCATGAAAGAGACCCCGGCGGCAGTTTCTCTGTTCTCTACTCGAAATAATAATAATAATGATAATAATAATAATAATAATAATAATAAAGAACAAAAACCAAAAATTAAAAGTGTCACTTTAGATGTTCTCGTTTCGATGTTCTCGAAAAAAAAGAAAAGAAAAGTAAAATAAATTAATTAAAAATGACGAAAGAAAAGGGAACAAAAACAATTATTAAAATTACTTATTCAAAAAAGTCGATGATACATGAGTGCATCTTGAGAAGATTAAAAAAAGGAATAGAAACATACCAAGATACAAAGAAGTGACACGCGCGACGTCGTTGCTTCCGTTAAAGCGGACAGACAGACAGACAGACAGACAGAAAGAGAGACGGAGACAGCGACAAAAGGGAAAGAGAATGGGAGAAAGGGAAGGAAGAAGGATGGGGAGAAAAAGGAAGGAAAAAAAGAAAACAAAAGAAAAAAGAAAAATTCACGTTCGGTCGTGCCACGCGAGCTTCTAACCTAAGTTCCCGTACGTGGACATCTTAGGCGACACGTTTTACGTGCTTACGCGGTGATATGGTGGTGGTGGTGGTGGTGGTGGTGGTGGTGGTGATGGTGGTGGTGGTGGAGGTCGCTCGTGCGACACTTTGCGCTCTTGTCGACCGAATACATTAACCTCTACCTTCCTTCTCCTCTCCTTGCCTCACCCTTCTCGCGTTCCTCACCCACGCTCCACAACACTACCTTACCCTACCTTACCCCAACCCTCTCTTCCCCAATCCCCATCCCCGGTCTACAGGCACCTCACACGACGAGAGCACGCAGTCAGTGGGGTCGAACGGCACGATTCTTCCGCTTCCTACTTTCTCTCTCTCTCTCTCTCTCTCTCTCTCTCTCTCTCTCTCATTCTATTCCTCCCCTACCCCTCTCTCCTTCTCTTTACCCTCTTCTATCTCTATCTCTCTCACAGTTCACCCTCGTCAAGGACGAACTTCGTTCCTCCGCGACTTTCCCAGCCGATTCTCGCCTACCCTCCTGCCCCGAATTTCTTTCTCACTTTTTTTTTTTACTTCCTTCCTTCCTTTCTATATTTCTTTCTTTGTTTCTCTCTCTCTCTCTCTCTCTCTCTCTTTTCTTCTTTCCTTTCGTCTTCTTCTTCTTCTTTTTTTTTTATACACGACCGATCAACGACCTTTTATATTTCCTCCTTCTTCTTCTTCTTCTTCTTCTTCTTCTTCTCTGCTTCTTATTCTTCTTTATCATCATTTTAATGCCCTTTTGTAACAATCGGATTTCTATAATAGTTTTAACCTTGAATTATAAGTATATTTGATATTCCTCGAAATCAAATTTAATCATTTTATTATTATATACATGAATAATGCTTTGGGAAATAATTCATCGGATAGGATATTATTATCGTTATCGTTATCGTTACGAGTACGAGAAAATAGACAAATAGATTATTTATTATTACCGCTATTAAAGTTGGAAATAAATGGATTTGGTGAACTTTTTTTATCGTTTCTGTCAAATACGAAATTAGATAAAAAAACTTTCGACCAGTAACGTAATAATACAGTAATAATCTAAATTACTTATCTAGATTTGATAGATATATGGATAGATAGATAGATAGATAGATAGATAGATAGATAAATAGATATATAGGTAGATCCGAAAATAGAAAGGACGTAACGACGAAATACTTATACAACAACAATCCCACCGCTCGACATCACGCACGTTGCCCTTATCACTCGTTCAGAAACGATCTCGTAAAACGCGTCGTTAACATCTTCGTACTGTGCTGCTAAGCAAAGTGGATAAGAATAGTCGTTGTTGCCGTCGCTGCGGTTCTTAAACACCTGGGACCTTTTTTTCCCCTCTTACTTTCATGACACATGACTTTTCGATCGATCACCAAAAACGTGATTGATTTCGTTCGTTTTCCTTTCAAGGAAGAAGAAAAAAAAGAAAATAAAAATAAAAGAGTAAAAACCTACAAGTGGAAATAAAAAACAAAGAAAAAAGGGGAGACAGAAAAAGAGAGAGAGAGAGAGAGAGAGAGAAATCTTTTTATTTATGTAAAAGTTCGTATGATCCATCTAGACTCTCTTTACACGTTCCACATAAATTTAAAAATGTTTCAATTTAAAAAACATCTCTCTCTCTCTCTCTCTCTCTCTCTCTCGGCTAAATAAATAAAAACGAACGATTTATAATAATAACCGTGTAACCCCTTAACCGTGTCATACATCCTTTCTCCCGACCTTTGCCCTATCGACATTTGATCACACTCTCGCTTCTATGTGACCGAAGAATTGGACGAAAAATATTCTATCGTTTAACTCTTGGTAAAAGACGCGAGAAAAGGGATACTCGTTGTCCGATACTTTTACTCGGTCGTTAATACTCGATTGAACTGTCAAAAAAAAAAAAAAAAAAAAAAAAATTCTAAACTAAACGCTACGGATGGATATCTTCCTTTCCTACGTGGCTGAGTACGACGAGTGGAAACACGTTTCCGAGGGTGTTTTTGCACGGAAGAAGTTTTAACGCGATTACAAACGACCCCTGGCGCCTCGTCCTCTCTCTCTCTCTTTCTACAACCAACACCACCATATACACACTACTACTAACTACTAACTACTACACCATCGTCCACAACGCGCTATCCACTTTCTTCGTTCAGTGCCGGTACTTTATCTCTATCTGTTTTCTACTCTTCCCCCTCTCCTTCCTCGACCATCGTCGTAGCTGCTTTTATATATACACAAAATATAGTAAATAAATATATATATATATATATATATATATATATATATATATATATATATATATATATATATATGTAGCTATAAGTATATACAGTTCTTGCTATCTCTATCTCAGCGGGCTCTCACGTCATTCCGCATTATTTTCATTTTATCGTCAGCAATCTTGGTTAATGCAATACCTCCAACCCCCGACACTCCTTCTTCTCTTACAACCCTCCGCCGCCCGAGCAACCAACCAACCAACCGACCGACCGCCCCCCCACCCTCAACCTCACCCTCACCCTCACCCTCTACGATTTCTTCTTCCTTCTTCCTTCTTCCTCCTCCTCCTCCTCCTCCTCCTCCTCCTCCTCCTCCTCCTTCTCGTCCCATTCTACGCTCCGGAAAATTCTTCTTTTTTATTTTCTATTTGAATATTCTATCGCATTAACCGAACCGAGGAGAGCTCGAGCCGGTCGTTTCTCTTCGTTCCTCCCATACCCTTCTCTTCCTTTTCCTCATCCTCATCATACCTACCTACCCTACCTCCCTCCCTTTCTCCTCTCGCAACCCTCCTCCTTTACCCTCCTATTCTCGTTCGTTCTCACTGCCAGTGAAGAAGAAACGTCGCTTTGCCGTAACGTCATTCTGATACATTGGTGTAGAAACGTTATACATTCGTTTGACAAAACGCGAGAAAGAAGGAATGAAAGAAAAAGAAAGAAGGAGAAAATTAAATGAAATTGAATTAAATAAAATACAATTAAATTGAATTGATTTAGAAAAAAAAAAAAAAAAAAACAAAAAATACAAAAGAAAAGATAAGAGAGAAAAGGGAAGTAAGAAGGAAACCAAACCGAGAGAAGACAAACAAAAACGAAACAAAAAAAAACAAAAAAAAAAACAAAAAAGAAAACGAAAACTAAAACGACGAACGATGAAAAAAACTATGCAAGAGAGAGAAGAGCAAACGGAGCCAGAGAGGTTCTTTCCTTCGAATGGAAAGTTTCGAAGAAAAATTGATAAGGGAGATCTTCGTTTGACTTCGTCTCTCTCTCTCTCTCTCTCTCTCTCTCTCTCTCTCTCTCTCTCTCTATCTCTATCTCTCTCTATTCGCCCCTCTTTCCCCCTCCCATCCCTCTCGCTCTCTCTCTCTCTCTCTCTCTCTCTCTCTCTCTCTCTCTCTCTCTCTCTCTCTCTCTCTCTCTCTCTCTACGTAGAAATATCTACAGGAGTAAGAAGACGAATAAAGAGTGAGAAAGACGGAAGTTGTAGCCGCTTAAAGGCGTATCGATCGAAAGACTCGAAACTACCGGCGCGCACACGGCCATTCCGTCGACTTATTTTCCGCGAGTCACCGCGTATATAGCCTGGGCAAGACATCGCTCGTATCGATCGCCAGATTAATTTGTAGTCCAGACAATGGGCCGCCATCTCTCTCTCTCTCTCACTCTCTCTCTCTCACTCTCACTCTCTCTCTCTCTCTCTCTCTCTCTCTCTCTCGCGTCTCTTTCGTCTCTCCGGTGATACACCGGACGTAATGTTACGTTGTTTCGCCACGGCTCTCCTTCTACCTCACCACCCTTGTGCGTTAAAGCCACTCTTGCTTCTTCACCGACTCGTTCGACGCCTCCTTTTCCTTTCCCAACCCCCCACCCCGCCACCCTACTCCTCCTTCCAACCCCAGCCTCTTCTATCCCTCTCGCTCGCTCTCGCATTCTTTCTCTCTCTCTACATCTCTTCCTCCTCCCTCCTCCTCCTCCTCCTCCTCCTCCTCCTCCTTCTCCGACTCCTCCTCCTCCTTCTCCCCCTCCTCTTCCAACCGCTAACGTTTCATCTCTGGAAGAACGTTTCCTTTAAACTCTCGACGAATCTGCCAATTTCCCATACGTCGTCTCATCTTTTTCTTCCTTCCCTCCTTCCTTTCTTTCCTTTTGTTTTCGTTTCTTTCTTCCTTCGTTTCCTTCTTGCCGATCTTATCTCTCACTTCTCCCTCTTATTTTCTTTTTCGTCTTTTTCTTTCTTTCTCTCTTTCTTTGTTTCTTTTTTCTCTAATTAAATCCTTCATAAACCCCAATTGAAGTCGTCAACGTAAAAGAATTATTATAGAGGTGTGAAAATTACGATATCTATTGTACGATAAATTTCCGTGTAATATGGTTGGATAAGGTTGGGAGGAGGAGGAGGAGGAGGAGGAGGAGGAAGAGGGATACGTTGCGTGTTATATGAGTAATACGAGTTATTTTTATTCATCGCATATGAATTAGGTATGTATTCTCGTTTGGAAGTATACATATTTATACGAAGCTATTCGTTATAGATCGATGTAACTTTCCAATCGTCATTAGAATTTATCTTCGTGATCAGGGATACTGATCAAAGTGACGAATTTGTAATAACATAGAAATTAAAAAAGAAGCCGGAGAGCTAACAGGCTGAATTGTATTTGTTAATAAAATATATACGCGCCTATGTATATATATATATATATATATATATATATATGTATTTTTTTTCTTTGAAATATATTTTGAAAATACTTGATTTTCATCGACAATCGTAAAATACATGCGCAAGGGTATTGACGAAAACAACCGTAAATAAATATTTAAAATGATCAAGTTAGACTAGACACCTGTATGCCGTGTTACGTACTTACTTACGTTACGCAAGTCATGACTGTTTCCATCGCATTATACGAATCCATATTAAATTAACCCACGTTATACGAAGAAAATCTATTGTAATAATACATTTATATCTATCATACTAATTATAATCTTCATATATATATATATATATATATATATATATATATATATATATATATAAGAAAAAAAAATGAAATATTTCGTGTATCAAGTTAAAAATAATTTCGCTAGCAATAAAATGAGATAAGATTTAAAAATAGAGGAAGGAAAAAGAAAGAAGAAGAGGTAGTAGAAGAAGAAAAAGAAGAAAAAAAAAGAAAAATAAAAAGAAAAGAAAATGAAAATAAATAAGTGTCCGACTTCAAAGTCGCATAAAGTTACGGAGATTTATATTTAGCAGCGCACTTGCGCGCGTGTCAATGATCGAAAATCGTTCATATTTGATGTAAGAGAAGACGTTTCTCTCTCTCTCTCTCTCTCTCTCCGTCTTTGTCTCTCTGTCTGTCTGTCTGTCTTTCTTCAACATTTGATCTTCGATCATAGAAAGATTTACATTGGATACAGATGTTCGAAGTTAAAACCCCTCCCCCTGTCCCTTTCATTCCCCGTCCCCCTCCTGTCCCGTCATCCCACCCCCAGAGAGCCCGCCGTCCGAATTCAACCGATCGCTATACCAACGAAAAATAAATGCACACTTCCGGTCTGTCGTCCTAGCTAAGATTTATTATGGTTAGAGAGACAAAAGTAAGTGTACGTAAACTATGCGTAAATAAAACATACGATACGCGCTCGTAAAGCTTCCATTCGCGCTCGGCGATATATTTATTCGATTCCCATATGGCGTAGAGAGCGAGTAAAACGATGCGTCGCGTTATACTACGAGAACTGCCGAGAACTCTGGAGCTTTATGTACGTAAGATACGTATGTAGACGACGACGCGACGTCTATACGTTTCTAATGTATGTATGTACGTACGTATATATGTAGTTACCACGAAGCAATAGGTTAAATCCTTTCGCGAAAGTAAAAATGAAAAACGATTCGTTCGTTTATCGTCTTATTTCGAGAAAGAAAAAAAAAAAAAAAAAAAAAAAAAGAAAGAAAGATTTAAACGCGGGAGATGGATTTAAAAATATTTGAATCTTTGTTATGCATCGACTATTAAAATATTCCAAACGTATGATTTGTAGTTCGGTTACAGATTGTAATTAATTCGTTTCTTCTTCCTTTTTTTGTTGTTTGTTCTTTTAACTCTTGCTCGTACCAAAGGAAAAAGAAAAAAGAAGAAGAAGGAGAAGAAGAATAGTAAGAAGGAGAAAATAAAAGTAAAGGAAGAGGAAAAATAAAGTATTACAAGGTAAGATCGGTATGGACGATATCGATCAAAGTTTGAAGTGAGAGAACGATGATAGATAAGTATTAAGAAGTGATGTGATCTTTATCGTTACATCGATCATCGACGATTATTTTAACAATTGTTAATCGAGCGAAAGAAAGATCTTTAACGCGGCTATACGTCCTCTCTGAGATTCTCATTTTCGGAAGTTCTTGATCGATCGTAGAAGAAAAAAGTTACGAACAAAAAAAAAAAAAAAAGAAAAAGAAAAAGGAATGGAAAAAATGTTCGTTTTTAAACAAAAACGTATTGTTCCATTGGTAGACGGTAACGAGAAGATAAAAGTGGTTAATCTCAAAACGACGATCTCATCCCTTTTCCCTCATCCGTTTATAGACGTATATCAGGATCGGGGTAAGGTGAATTTCAAGAAACGAGAGAGACATAGAGAAAGATAGAGATATATAGATAGATGGGGAGAGAGAGAGAAACTATCGGTAGCAGGAACGTTTTCTCCTTCGAAACGCAATCTCCGCGGCACAATGGAGTATAGAATTTTTAATACACCGTTAGTAATATGAAACGAGGCGCGAGACAATGGCTTCCTCGAGACCAATTCACCTTTATCTCGTGCCGGTCTTTCTTAGGTGAACTAATATCATCGTTCTCTCGGCGTTGTGTCGTTGTCGTTGACCGAGGAGAGCAGAGGAACTCGTTCTCTCTTACGAAAGCTGCGACGACGCGATAACTTCACTGTATATTCTTACATATCGCTAAAACTATCTTTTTCCTATCTAACTCTCTTTATATTTATATATATATATATATGTATGTAGACACACACGCACACGCACACACGCACACACACAATACGCACATAACACATACATCGTATACGCTTATTTTATAAGAAAAATTAGGAACATATATATATATATATATATGTAAATGTGATAGACGTCTTTTCTTTTTTTTTCTTTTTTTAATCTATTACACATTTATATCACCGTACTATATAAATTTCTATATCTTGTCTATAACACGTGGACAATGAAAAGTTCGTGTTTTAAATATTACATATACTACCTGTATAAACATTTCTATATATATTATTGTCTAACACGCATACAAGATATAATGGATATTAGCGATAAAATATTCTATTCGCTTATCCAAACTATCTATCTTTCTTTATATTTTAATACGGAATTATGAAAAAAAAAAAAAAAAAAAAAAAAAAAAGAAAAGAAAGGAAAAGAAAAAAAGGAAAGAAAGAAAAAATTCGTTTTCATTATCCAACATCTAACGTTTACGTTTCTACATATAGAACGGCATTTTAATGGATATTACCAATAAAATAATCTACCTATCTCTTTATTTATCATGTCACCTCTAATTACAGACCTTCGTCGTAACCTCTTCTTGAAATTTATTATCGCATTTGACAGATGTAGGTAGTACGTATGTACTTGTGTACACGAAAATGAATAACAAGGGCCGGCGGGGGACAATTTCGATATTAAAAAGAGGTAAAGAAATAGATGTATAAGACGATAGGATCGATCTCTCTCTCTCTCTCTCTCTCTCTCTCTCTCTCTCTCTCTTTCGTCGATGATAAGATCAATTCGAGTAAAAGAGACGTGCAAAAGGAACTGAAGAGAAATGAGTTTAGGGGTGAGTTTCGTCACGCAGTCGAATAACGGTGCTAAGTTGATCAATCGGATAAGGAGAGGGAGAGAGAGAGAGAGAGAGAGAGAGAGAGAGAAAGGAGAAAAGAAAAGAGAAAGAAAAAAAAGAAAATAGAAATCGTAATGGCGTAAAGTCGTGCGTGCGACGACGATCCCCTTTCTACTCTTGACCATAGAAAGGAAAGAAAGATGGAAGGAAGGAAGGAAGGAAGGAAGGAAGGAAGAAATGAAAGGAGAGCAAAGGGAAAGAAGAATTGGCGGAAAGAAGAGTGGAGGGGGGTCTGTAGGGAGGAGGGAATAGGAATGGCGATTATTACGCGTATTATTTCCACGACTTGCACGCGCCTATTATTTCTACTGAGATTTTTCTTTTTCTTTTTTTTTTTTTTATTTTTGCCCCCTTTTTCTTCTACTTCCATTTTTTCTTCTTTCGTCTTTCTTTCTTTTTCTTTCTTTCTCTTCTTTTTGTGTTTTTTTGCTGTTCCGTTCGATTCGATGTCAGCACCCGCCAAAGCCCCGGACGTGCGGCAACGAACGTCGAGGGTTTTATTGGGCGGAAAGGGAGGTGGTAGAGGTAGAGAGGTGGAGGTAGGTAGAGGTAGAGAGAAAGAGAGAGACAGAGAGAGAGAGAGAGAGAGAGAGGTGGAGGTGGTGGACGCGAATGGAGAACAGGGGTGGTGGTGGTGGTGGTGGTAGTGGTGGTGGTGGACGGATGGATCGAAGGGTGAAGAGGGAAGGACGTAATCGAATATCCTAGAATTTAATTTCTATCGGTCCGTCCCGGTGCGTTCGACTTTCATATCGCGCTTTTTTGTGATAGTCATTAAATCTAATTTATCGTGACGCCCGTGCCTCGTTTCAGGCATGTGCGCCCACCTGCCCGCCCGCCCGCCCGCCCACCCATCCCCTCTCTACCAACTGTTCACTCTCTCTCCCTCTCTCTCTTTATCTCTTTGGTTCCCTTCTCGCACTCTCACCTGCAAAAACTCTTCTCTCAAACACGATCAGAATCACCACCACGCGTTGTACGACGATAGCTCGACGATGTCATACGATATCGAAAAGACCGATCCCACCCTCCCACACCCACCCCCTCATCCTTGCCCATATGGCCGAGTTTTTCCTCGGGTATAGTCGTAGTTTTTGCTTAGTGAAATTTTCTCCCAAACGTTTTTAACCGAACTGATACACGCATTCATCGACGCCCGCCTCCTGGTATTTTGTAATAAGTAACGATCGTCCGAAATTGTTCGCACGTGCGAGAAATGTCTGTTTCTACCCTTCTCCTTCTTCTTCCTCCTCCTCCTCCTCCTCCTTTTTCTCTCTTTTTTCTCATATTATTTTTCTTTATTTTTCCTCTCCTCACTCTTTTATTTATTTATTTATTTTTCTCTTTTTTAAATCGGCTTTTTTTTAATACCTTTTGATCTTCTTTTCTTTTCTTTTTTTTTTTTTAATTTATTCATACGACATTCGGTTATAATAAACGACGATAAAGAGACACGAGAGTTTCTTATATATTTATTTCTTTTTTTCTTCTTTGTAAGAAAAATGTTTTCCAACGAGTATCGCAGCGAGTAATAATCCTTACTTCGACTTAACGTATGTAAGAGTATGTAAGTAAGTAAGAAAGTAAGTAAGTAAGTAAGTAAGTAAGTAAGTAAGTAAATACTTAGATTGTGATATTTTTCAATCAAGAAATAAAAAAGCGTCCCTCTTACGTGACGTTTCCTTTCGCCGGAAGAAACGAAAGGTTCGATCGAAAGGAGAAAGAGATAGAAAAGAAAGAAAACATAATATAAAAAAAAAAAAAAAAAAAAAAAAAAAAGAAGGAAGAAAAAAGAAAGAAAAGAAAAAGAGGAAAAGAACGCGTCGAGAAGAAGGGTGAGAAGAGTGAGTGGGTGGGTGGGTGGGTGGGTGGGGGGGATGGTGGGTGGTTGGATTCTCGATGCGCGTCCGGACCGGTAGATAACGACGAGAGGTTATAAATCTCCTTCCGGTCAGAATCGGGAGCGAAGCAATCTGCGGAATGGTCCGGTCATCCGTCCATCAAGTCACGCGTACCACACCAGGACGTACGGGTCTCGTCTCTACGTATTAATATATCTATCGGGATGGTTCTACGTATGTACGTACCGTACGTAGCGTTCTCTCGCGATGTACTCTCATATATGCGTATGTACATATATGCGTGAGCGCGCCTGTAGGTTTGTGAGCGTGTGTCTATATATCTCCGTGTATGTGTGCGTATGTATGGAGTACGAGAGTCTCACATAAGCATATAGAATAGACGTGGGCGAGTGTCCGGCACACGTTCGGTATTGCAAGGGATGCTGCAACATCCTCTGCGTCTCGTCCTTCATCCACACGATCCCCCTCCCACTCACCCTTCTAACCCCACCGCTCTTTCTCTCTCTCTCTCTCTCTCTCTCTCTCTCTCTCTCTCTCTCTATCTCTGTCTATCTATCTATCTATCTATCTATCTTTCTCTCTCTTTCTCTCTCTCTCTCTCTCTCTCTCTCTCTCTCTCTCTCTCTCTCTCGTGTACGGTATTTATGCACGTTTCGATGGGAAAAGGCAGGAGAGAGAGCAGACTCGGACGCGACGCAAGATAATTTCTGATTTACCGCGGCCTAGCTCGAGTGCTGTCGCTCGTCGTACATCGCAAAACTGAGAGAAAGAGAAAAAGAGAGAGAGAGAGAGAGAGAGAGAGAGATGTGACCTGCAGCATTTTCGAAATGGAAAACACGAGCAATTCGCCCTTCGTGAGAGAGAAAGAGAGAGAGAGAGAGAAATGAAATAAAGGACGATGCCACTTTCAGAGATCGTTCGATAGAAAACTTGCGAGAGAAAGAGAAAGAGAAAAAGAGAGAGAGAGAGAGAGAGAGAGAGATCGAGTTGTCCAACACGGTTAAAATCAAAATGCTCGAACGTGTTCGAAGTGAATTGAGAAAGCTTAGATTTGACAAATTAGTTTCATGTTGTATAGTGATTTTTCGTTCGACCGTGCAACAAGAGACCCCCCTGGGATATGAGTTTATCATTACTACGAGTATAAAGAAATTATTTCAACCCTTTGCACCGTGAAGTCATCGGAATAGTATAGGTAAATAGGTGGATAGTTAGAGAGAGGGAGATAGGTGGTATATAGCGTGACAAGAGTATTTTTCCTTCACAACTCTTGAGTCATCACCGAGCTGACATCTCATTTAATTAATAATACAAATCAGTGGGAAAAAATTCCTATTCATGAAAGATATCTTATGAAGGAAGAAAAACATTTGATCGGAATATATAATTATAACTTTAAATATATATATATATATATATATATATATATATATATATATATATATATATATATATGTATATTAACACACACAGACAAAAGAAGAAAAAAAGATAGAAAGTAAAACGAGCATATTCATTTTAGATCGACTTTTTTCTTCTTACGACTTCTTATATATTATTAATAATATTCTTATGAAACAATATCCTTGTATAACAGAATTTTTTTTGCTTTTTCTTTTCTTTTTAATTCGTTTTAATCCAAAAGAATTCTAATACTCAACGATATGGTAAATAGGTAATAATAAAATAATAGATGTATCATACGATAGGTATGATAATGCGATCATTGGTACAAACAAGAACGACAATTAACGCGAAAGACGAAAAAGAAATTGGTAAAAAAATAAAAAATTAAAAGAAAAAAGAAGAAAAAAAGTATCAAAAAGTTAAAATCAAAATAAAACCAATAAATTCGTCATATTACGCACACG
>OU426864.1:4984314-4989314 GCA_911387685.1 Dolichovespula media | reverse complement strand
GAGATTAAATAAGAAAAAAGAGGGTGGGGAGGAGGGAAGAGCAAAAAATAAATAAAAAAAAATAAACATGATGGATGGTATGCAAATCATATTCTTCTTATCGTCGAACAGTAGTAGTACACTCTTTGAAAAATTATAATCGATCGATGGATTTCTCTGGCTCGTTTCCTCGAGAAACGTCAGATATCTCTCGACGAGTCGATAAATCGAAGCGAGACATAGAATGCGTTTTAATAACTTTGGCTGTTAACGCCGATAAATAATGTGGGAGTCATCGTCGTGCCGATGTAATTAACGAGAACAACCGATATGTAGATATATATCATATACATACATACATACATACATACATACATACATACATACATATATATGTACATATATATACAAACACACATACGCACAAATAGGGGACAGACACACACGCGCGCGTGCGAACATACGTACATTTATAGGTATTATCTATTATCGTCGAGTGGATACGAAAGTACGTGGTGCACGCGCGCGCGTGCTTGAGCGAATGAACGAACGCAGTCAATATTTGTCATCCGTTTTATAACAAAAAGAACGTTACAAAACGACCGGATGCTCCGACCAAATATTGACTATGCTCATTGACGTTCATTGATACTCTCAATTAGTGCACACCACCGAAGCAGATCGCCGGTTAATTGGACCCTCCTCCTCCCCCTCCCCCTCCCACCCTCTCGCCCACCCTCACGCGTTCGAAAGTCCGCGCCTCGCCTACGTTCGCGACGCGTTTCTCTCCACCTTTGGCTCTTTTCGTTTCCTTTATAACGCGACAGACAAAAGTTTCGACAAGGGTAAAATTGGACGAGGCACTAAAGGGTTCCAATTACGCGCGGTCTCGTCGAAGTCATGTATATATGTATACATACATACATATATATATATATATATATATACATACATATATATATATATATATATATATATATATATATATATTTCTCTCCCTCTCTCCCTCTCCCTCTCTCTCTACTTTTCTTGTATTTTTTTCTTTGTTTAGCTTTTTCTTTTTTCTTGCCAACTTTTAATCGATAGATCGATAGATCTAACGAACGAACGAACGAACGAACGAACGAACGAACGAACGAACGAACGAACGAACGAACGAACGAACGAACGAACGAACGAACGAACGAACGAACGAGCAAACGAACGTAACGATCGATAAGATAACGAAGATGAATAACAGAGAGGAACTCACCCTTTCCTCCTCGCGAATCATCTCTGCGATGCCAGGCTTGATCTCGAGGTCGTCGCCAGGCTGATTGACCTGTAACTGCTGCAAATGCTGCTGTTGCTGTTGAGCGACTAGCTGTTGCCCGTGGGTGGCGGCTAGGTGGTTGACGGACGGGTGCGGTCCGGAAGTCACGTGGCCGGGCACGTGGTGAGCGGGCATGGGGTGCGAGCTCGGTTGTCCCTGTGGCGGCGGCGGTGGGGGTGGTGGTAGAGGCAAGGAAACCGGTAATTCTTGAAGGTTGATCTGCGGCGTCACAGAGACGCTCGGCGTGCTTGGCGAGCCGAGAGAACGCGGGGTCGAGCTGTTCGGTATAAGAGCGTGAACCTCGGGAATGACCATGCTTGTTGGACCGCTTGGCTCTTGATCATCGATCATACTACCCGTTCCTCCTGTTGTGCTACCGGCCGAGCCCGTGTGATCGGGACTGTTGCCGTTCGGCGATCTTTCCCCGGATATTCGACGCCGTTTTTTCCTGTGAAGCGCGGCTGTGTTCGTGGCCTCCTCAACGAGGCTTGGCCTAGACGTTAATTCCTGCTCGCTGTTTACATCCGCCAGGCCACGTATTTTCAAACTTTCGGCGACTTTCAACAATGGGCCGATCTGTTCCTGCGACACGTTGATCTCGCCCTTGTACATGAATTCTACGGCTGCCTTCAACTCCGGCCACTTTATGTCCTTCATTATGACGATTGGATGCTGGCACGGATTGTCGAAGAACAGTGCCTGGAAGTACGGGCTACATGCCGAAAGTACCATCTTATGCGCCTTCACGCTGTGCCCGTCACAAGCTAGTGTTACGTCGACGAAACTTTCGCTCTGCAACAGCTGATCGAACACGTTCGTTAGATTCGTTTGATAATTGTTCCATCTTAGACAGAACTGCTGGGGTGACCCAGCGCCACTTTGCTGCGTCATTTTTGACTAAACAATGATATTTCGATTCCACGTTCTTCCCTCCTTCCTTCCTTCCTCTCCCTCCTCCTCCTCCTCTTCCTCCTCCTCCTCTTCACCTTGTCCTCCTTCTCCTCCTCTTCTTCCTCCTCTTCTTCTTCTTCCTCCTCCACCTCCTTCTTCCCCTCCACTTCTCCTCCTCCTCCTCCTCTTCTTCGTCTTCTCTCCTCTTGTTATTCCCCTCGTTTCCAACGTCCTCCTCCAAAAATCCTAACAAAGCCGTCACGATCAGCGAGCCCGCATCTGCAACACGTACCACCGTATACGGAGAAGCAACGATGACGACGATGACGAGGATTCGACTATCTCTACTGAGGGGTGAGACGCGCGCGCGCGCGCGGCCCGGTTATTCGCGCGTCTCGTGCCGGCCACCAACGGACGGCCTCGTGTCAGACACGCGTGCTTGTTTCTCTCACTCTCTCTCTATCTGTCTCTCTTTCAATCTCTCCCTCACCCCTATCTCTCTCTCTCTCTCTCTCTCTCTCTCTCTCTCTCTCTCTCTCTCTCTCTCTCTCACTTCAACGGAGGACTCGGTAATCTTGGTCCCCCAGAGACAAATCTTTCCCGAACATCGTCTTGTCTTCGTTCGTCAACCCCCCCCCACCCTTTTTTCCGCACTCAACAAATTGTATCTAAACAATTCTCTGATCTAGCCTAAGACACGTCCTAAACAACAACTCTCTTGTCCTTGTCTTTCAAAATTCTCGTACACGTTTTCTTGGGTTCATTCTCTCTCATCGATCTATTTTCATATCTCTATCTCTCTTTCTCTCGTTCATTCACCAAATCATCACCCACCACAACACGCACTACCGGCGAAAATTAGATTGCGCGAAAACGATATTTCGGGGATGAGGCGGGAGTTGGGGTGGGGGGTGGCTCGTGTGTGAGGGAAACGGTCAAGAGAAAAAGGCGCGAGATTTGCGAACACGCGGTTTTGTACCGGCGTGATAATATTCCGCGCGTTAATACGTTTGCGCTTATAGATCTAATACGCAGGCATAACGCAAAATTAATAATAAAGACGACGACGAAGTAAACAACGACGATGACGACGAAGACGACAAAGCGTTTTTTATTTTTCTTTATATCGAAAGTGCGCGTGTAAATAACGTGCTTGCGCGTAACGTGCGTGCGTGCGTGCTTATGCGTTTTTTGTTTTGTGTGTGCGCGCGAGCACACCGCGAGTAAAACCGCGGTCGACAGCGCGAGAAGTAAACTGTTTAAGAACGGGGGCGGAAAAAAGCGTGGCGCACGAGAGAGCGACGGCGACGAGACACGGCGTACACGACGACGAACTGCACCCCGTGACGAGCGCGTCGCGACTGAAAGGCGCAAGCGGCGGCACACACTCGCCGACCGAGCGCGACCGAGCGCGAACGACGCGGAGAGACGGCAACAGCGCCCGCCAGCCAGCCAGCCAGCCAGCCAGCCAAGCCAGCCAAGCCAAGCCAGCCAGCCAGCCACGACTCTCTCTCTCTCTCTCTTTCTCTATCCCTCTTCCTCTCTCTCTCGCTCTCTCTCTCTCACTCGTTCGTTCGTTCGTTCGTTCGTTTGTTAGTTATCTCTCTTTCACTCGTTCGTTCTCACTCGTTCGTGTTCGTTCGCTCTTACTCGGCAACTGTCTCGCGCCGCCTAGGCAGAGCGCGCGCCGGACCTTCTCCCACTACTCGACTCAACCCCGCCGACCGGCCAATCACGAGGCAGCTTGTGCCACCGGACCCGCCGCAACCGACACGCCTACCAAGTACCGCCTCGTAACGCTTTATCCCTTTCTATCTTATACTACTGTTTTAACGCGCGCGCGTCCGCGCACCCGCGCGCGCTCTCGTTTCTCTCTATTTCTCTCTTTATTTCTTTCTTTTTTTTTTTAAGAATCCGTGCGCTCAGCTCGCTCGAGTTCCAGATCGGCGGAGACCGAATTTCTCTTCTATTCCTATATAAGCATTATGTGTGTTATCATCGAGCAAGCGATGGGAAGATGATAAGGGAAGATGATTTCATATCAACGGTGACGGTACGTCTATCATTAACGTTTCGTTTCTATTTCTCTCTCCCTCTCTCTCTTTTTTCTTTTGTTACTTTTTCTTTTCCGTTGATAATTATCCTCGTTGCCGTTTTTTTATTCATGATACGGTAAAAATAAAAAACGCCTTTGTTGTTTTCCTACATTATTACATTTTCTCAAATTATCTTTCCTTTTCTGACTGCCTCTCACTCTAGCTATGTTTAAAAATTGTACAAAAAAATCCCGTGCGCACTTACGAAAGCGTGCACGTCATCTTCTCCATCGCGAAATTTCATTATGCGTATTAAATACGCATATTCACAGAGAAAACGCGCGCGAGGGAGAGAGAAAGAGAGAGAGAGAGAGAGAGGAAGAGAGAGAGGAAGAGAGAGAGAGAGAGAGAGAGAGAGAGGGAGAGAGACAGAGAGAGAGAGAGAGAGAGAGAAAGAGAGAGAGAGAGAGAGGGAGAGAGAGATAATCTCTTGCTCCGATCGAATTGACTAAAATGAATAATAAAAAGGAGTATTAAAATGTAATTATAAATGATAATACATTTTTCAAACTTATCGATCATATGTTGTATTTGTTAGATAACAAAAAGTAAAAAATACAAACTTAAAAGAATCCAATCTAAGTAAGTAAGCGAACGTTTCTAGAAGTGTGCAAAAATAAAAGTGACGGTATAAGAAAAAAAACTCGTGCAAAATAAAAAATAAAAAGAGAAAAGAAAAGTGGACCGAGTAAGTAGTGGAAAATCTCGGGGAAAAAGGCGGT
>OU426864.1:4961814-4976814 GCA_911387685.1 Dolichovespula media | reverse complement strand
GTAAGAGACAAAGAGAAAGAGATAGAACGATGAAAGGGGAACACAGACTGACGTATTTCCATCGAGGGACTCGTTGCTCCGTTAGCTGTATATGCTGACGTTCTTTCTACCATCTACGATGTATAGTATACATATATTTATATTTATATATATATATATATATATATATATATATATATATATATTATATTTATATATATATATATATATATATATATATATATATATATATATATATATATACACACACACACACACACATTTACCACTTTCATGATATATAAAATAGTATCCGAATCAAGAAAAAAAAAAAAAGAATAAATAAATAAAAATCAAAATAAATAAATTGCCACGACAAAAGAAGAAATCTTGTATTGTCGTTTCTCTATTTGTTTTCCTTTTACTTTCGTTCTGAATATTTATTATTTTTATTATTTTATCCACCGAGGACGCTAAGACGTATAATAAAATAATACAAGGAACGATAATAATCGATCCATTTGCTATCCCGTTAAATAATATAATTGAAAGGACTATCGTAGTTGAAAAATTAGTTGAATTGGGGTGGTAGATCGGAAGAATGTACTAGCTTCACGACTTAGTTGGATCAATTTTAAACTCCGGAACAAGAATCGCGGCTGATCGTCCACTGAAAAGAGAAAGAGATACACATACGCGCGCGCGCACACACACACACTCTCTCTCTCTCTCTCTCTCTCTCTCTCTCATTGGTTTCTTAGATACGAAGAAGCAAAGTACGATCGCCAGTCGGCACCGAGGACGATGCGCCTTAACTTGGCACAGCACGTACACACTTGTATGCAATCGGAAACAGGGAAAATGCTCAAGCCGTAGACTGAATTATTAAAGATTTAGCCGTGTATCGGCAGAAGGGAAGGGTTCTCGGTGATCGTAAGAATATCTAACCTCGACGTGGACTTTCTATTATTCAAGCCCTGTCATCCCCGCGTCGAACGAAACGCACTACCCAGAAAGCTCGAGAGAGCTCGATCCTATCACTTATTTCCGATCGTTCGACCATCCCACTTCAAGCGTCGTTCGACACTTTTATTTTCTTACTTCTTTAAGGTTCTTAGATTTTTATCGGTTATTTTCTTTCCCGGCGCCAATCGCTATGACGATCGTTTACATCTTACCTTAGACATTAAGACGGACGACGAGATTTACAGGAATGTTGCAGATTATCGGGAAGTATTCTACTTTTAAAGAACGTACATGCACACACACACACACATGTATACATACATGCATATATATTTATATATGGTTGGCAACTAAGTGACTGCGGATATGGTTGATAGATCCTTATTTAAAATTCGCAATCACTTAGTTGCCAACCCAATATGTGAAGAAAATGTTATCTATTATCGAACATAAGTCGTAAGGAAGTGTACTTATTCAAAGCTATAGTAGTAGTAGTGAAATTTTAATAAACGTGACCCGGAAACATTTGTTTTATCTTTTTTTTCTCTTTCCCCTCCTCCCTCTCCCACCCTTCAAGTAAGTACGATTCGCATAGATTTATCATGGAAAGATAAATTTTTGTTTCTCGCCTTATATGGACAGATTAAATTTCATTTTTATTACGTATATAGGATTCGACGAAAAAAAAGTAATTGTTGAATTTGAAAGATATACGTAAATACTATTGCGATTGGAAAACGAATAACAGTAGGGTAGTTCTTAACGTTCGGCCGCAAGTAAGTTTTCATTTGATTTAAAGAGAAACCGTGAAAAGGGATGATCATGAAGACGTTTTACAAAGACTATCACACTGAACTTAAACTCTCCTCTCGTAAATTATCCTACAATTGTCATCGAACGATTTTGCATCGTTCATCTATACATTTTAATATACCAATCGCACAATATTTTCGCATTGAAATAACTCTGACGAAATCCAATTCGTTCGTACGCTACATTTCTTCCAAGTAATTCGTCTTCCTTTCTTTCTCATTCTTTTTTTTACCTACCTAAACCAAGTGTAAAAGAAAAATTGCGTTTTCCTATCGCACAACATGTAGCAATCGAGATTACGCTAAATCTTACGGATTATTTTTTAACGATGGAAAACAAAAAAACAAAGAAAAAGAATAATGAACTAAATATAAAGATTTCTCAAATAGTTCTTCGAATTTCACGGAACAATCGTTGACGTAGTAGAGCGATGATAATAAAAAAAAAAATAAATAAATAAATAAATAAAAAAAAAGAAAAAAAATTAAAAAAAGGAGACGAAGAGAAAAAAGAAAAGGAAAGAATAGGAAAGAAAGAATGAAAGAAAGGAAGAAAGGAAAAAATGAAAACAAAAATGTGAAAGGGGGAAAAAAAAAAGAAAAAACGAAGAAGATCACAAAAGAAGTTAGATCAATGATCGTTATCATTAAGGATCGTATAATGCGCCGAGGGAACGATCGATCGACTCTGCTACCAACTATCTTCCCTCGAGGCCTTTCCAGAAACCCTCAGGGATCGGAGGATACATCGGGTGTTCGATATAAACTGTGATTGATATTTAGTCGCGCCACTCGGCACTTAAGAGGATTAAGGTCCATCCAGCAGGAGTATCGGAGCGGGAACATCCGAGAGAGAGAGAGAGAGAAAGAGAGAGAGAGAGAGTGCGTTGGCGCTTGCAAGCAACCGTGGCAACGTATACGCGCGTACGGTGCTAACGCGTCCGGGCAGGACGATCCTCGAGGTGCCTCCATGACACGACCACCACCTACTCCCTCCCACCCTCTCAACCTCTCTCTCTCTCTCTCTCTCTCACCCTCTCTCCCTCTCTCTATCCTCTCAAACACCAAGGATTCCCACCTATCCGACAAACATGCCGGAACGTGCAACTCTGATTACAGTTAGTTCGGTCTACTGATCTAAACTCCCATAACGTTCGGCTACTATACGTGCCCTCCTATACACGGGGTTGGTTGGTTGGCTCGTTGGTTGGTTGGTTGGTTGGTTGGTTGGATGGATGGTTGGTTGGTTGGTTGGCTGGTTGGTTGGTTTGTTGGTATCATCGTCTATTTCTATCCAAGGATTTCTTGTCAATTATTAAAGTCGATCTCTAATAAACAAATGATCCGTATGCGGAATACCGTCTGTCTAACTATAAAATCTAATCTGAGAAAAACGTAATCGTAATTCAAATTGACGCAATGCTCATTTCTATTGTACGTACGTACCCTACGTGGAATTACGAGATAAGAGATGTCGTAATCAATTCAATTGGTTACGATCGAATTCATTTGAATTGTACTTAGCGATATAAAAGACAAATTTCTCGAAGAATTTAAAGAAAGAAAAAAAAAAAAGAAACAGAGAAAAAGGACAGAAGAACAAAGAACAAAAGAAAATATACGATACAAATGTCTTTTAACGGTGTTCGGTTTTGTATGGTTTGTATAATTTATAAAAGACTCGGATTCGTTAAATTATGAATATATTGCAATATTAATGTGCATTAATGTATCTTAGAAAATGGGTATATCTAAATTATCGAGAGAAAGAGAGTGAGAGTGAGAGAGAGAGAGAGAGAAAGAGAGAAAAAGAGAGAGAGAGAGAGAGAGAGAAAGCTCGAAACATTTCGTCGTCCCTACACCGACAATATAAACGGAGCGTAAAATTAGATTTAACCGATGACCGTGCATCCGAATCGACGGTAAGCCTCTCTCTCTCTCTCTCTTTCTCTTCCTCTCTCTCTCTCTCTTTCTCTTCCTCTCTCTCTCTCTCTCTTTCACTCTTCCTTATACACACTCTCTCTTTTTCTCTCTGTCTCCGTCTCACTCGACTTCTCGTAAATTTTAAATAACCATTCCAAACGATCCAGATTCCCTGTCTATCTACTTTCCTAGGAGAAAATAAAATGATCGTCGTCGTCTGGTGGCCTCGATCGTCTTTATTCTTCCCAATGCTTTCTTAGAACACGTACTTAGATGAAATCCAAAGAGGAAGACATGGGCATCTCCCTCTTTCTCTCTCTCTCTCTCTCTCTCTTTCTCTCTATCTCTTTCCTTTGTTGGAAATAATTATTAAAGAGAAACAAGATACTAGTTAAATTACATAAGAATAGCAAAGATGATAGTTGAAGTAAAAAAAGAAACCTTCAGGATGTTCATTCGATGGTTTTTAGTAGTCTTGAAATGAACGGAAAGATCAGAATTAAAACGTCGGATTACTATTTTTCTGATCGTACACACACGCGCGCGCACACACACACACACAGAGAGAGAGAGAGAGAGAGAGAGAGAGAGAGAAATACAGACACATTCGAAAAATAGATTCGTCGAATGGAACGCCAAAGTGGATGGATAGGGATGGAGTATATAGGAATGAATACCATATTGATTAATCTTGCAGGTGAGAGGGATCATCCAGCTAGTCCGACGATACCCATATAAATTTCAGTGTTACAAGAATTTCTAAGATAACTCAAACGTAGGATAAATTTGATTCGTATTAGGGATGTCTCGATGTATTTCTAACTACCCCATTCTATTTCCGATCCTGATAAGACAAATCTCGAAAAAGATAGATACTTCGTGAAAACAAATTGCTAGTGAAAATAACACGACGATGATGACGACGACTAAGACGATCTCAAATTACAATATCTTATTCTTGCGACGTGTTAATTACGTGAAAAGAACGTTACGCGTTTGCTATTGACTGATAAAGAAAAAAGAAAAAATAAATAAATAAATAAAATGAAGGATGGACGGATTGATCATCCGTCAAAATCGTAGTACACGAAGTTACGAGGGAAGAGTGAAGAATAAAAAATGAGGGTAAGAGAGAGAGAGAGAGAGAGAGAGAGAGAGAAAGGATATGAAAAATATATAAAGTAATGATAAAGATAAATATAGGGATATAAAAAGATAAAGAGTGTGAGAGAGAGAGAGAGAGAGAGAGAGAGAACGAAAGAAAGAGACGTCGTACGATCAGGTCGGAGGAGACGACGACGTTTAGAGAGAGAAAGAGAGAGAGAGAGAGAGAGAGAGAGAGAGAGAGAGAAATCGGGTTCGCTATTGGCTACGATTGGAGCATAGCGTTCGAACTAGTTCCGGGTGAGCGTTCGGTTCGAACGTTCGCTTGAACGCACATCGACTAGAGAGGGAGGACTTGGCCTCCGCCTCCACCTCCGTCCCCTCCTCTTTCTCCTCCTCCTCATCCTCCTCCTCTTCCTCCTCATTCTCATCCTCCTCCTCCTCATCCTCCTCCTCCTCCTCCTCCTCCTCCTTCTCATTCTCCGTTCCTACGGCAGAGCACCGCTCTCGTTCCCTCCTCATCGATAATATACGGTCGTGCATGATTCTGCTTCTCGTATCGCAATGGCCCTCTGGGCAACCACCCATTCTACAAGCTAGCAACCTCCCGGCGTACCTAGCGCGCCAACCTGCCGGCTTGGCTCTGTGGTAGATAATGAGTGATTAGGTAATTAGTTGTCCAATATACACCCCATCCACCGGAATCCCCTTTCCTCTTCCCTGTTCACTCTCCTCACCATTAAACCGTGTCTCTTCCTCCTAGAGAGCTTGCTCGCTTGTTCGCCCACCTGCTTCCCCGATCCTGGTTATTCTCGCCGATCTGGAACGACGATTTCAAACCTTCCCCTTCCATCCCCCTTACCCCTTCGACTTCGGACTCCCCAAATTCTCTCATTCTCTCTCTCTCTCTCTCTCTCTCTCTCTCTCTATCTATCTATCCATCTACCTATCTATCTATCTATCTCGTTCTCTTTCTATCTAACTGTTCGAAGAGAGAATAGTACACTCAGTGCTTCTGTAATGCGTAAATACAACGAACATCCCATCTTCCAGCCGAGCGAGATTCCTGTTTTCTCTAGATATATGCATCCCATAATGCACAATCTATGAATATAATATCGACTCTACACGGTGAACGGACAAATTCAATAATATATATATATATATATATATATATATATATATATATATATATATATATATGTTGCTTTATTAATCCATTTTGATAGTTTCTCTAATAATACCATTTACCGTTACATTATTTAGATGATCATTATGTGCGTTAGATATCGTACAAAAGGTATTTAGCTATCAAAATGCATTAACAAAATTGATTATTATAATTCGAAGGAGGAAAGTTCGAGAATAGTAAGAAGGCCACTTACGGTTTCGTTATCTTTTTAAAACCCATGTAACGTTTTTTTTCCATTATATATTATATTTTCATCAGGAATATAAAATTATCGAAGAAGGAGAATGAGGATAAGAATAAGAATAAGAATAAGAAGAAGAAGAAGAAGAAAAGGAAAAACGTAGATGTCTGCGGTTAAGTATTGCATAGCGTCAGAGAAATTCGAGTTTCACGCCGAGTATCGATCTTCGTGAGAGGGGAACACGAAAGAAGGGGTCGCGAATCTCCCATTTCGTTCGCTTCCTACGTGCTGTCGTCCAAAAAAAGAAAAAAATAAAAGAAGAAAGGAAAGAGAGAAAAAGAAAAAAAAAAAAAAAAGAAAAAAAAGAAAAAGGAAGGGAAAAGGAAAAAAAGGCAGAAAAAAAAGAAGAAAAAGGAAAAAAGTGGCCTTTGCCGCAACGGCCGTGCCAGCAGCACCTCCACCTCCACCACCTCCACCTCCACTACCTCCGCCTCCACCGCCACCACCACCACCATCTCCATCTCCAGCTCCAGTTCGACCGGCGGCGTCCATCCCCTTATAAATATAACAATTAAGCGCAAGCGAAGGGGTCGAGCGGGCGCATATCGAGGGAAGCAAAGGGGGAGGACAGAGTGCCGGAACGTTTTGTTGCAGGGGCTGTCGCCCACCACTTACTATCACTACGTTTATACACGGTGGCGCGAATAAAGTGTTACAACAAACTATTTTCCCTTTTCAAACGAGAGATTACGATTATACGTATATACATATATACATGAATACATACATACATATATATATTTCTTTTTTTTTTGTTTTTCTCTATATTGAAAATTTAATTAATTGATATAATTTGAAACAGATATATATATATATAATTAAATATTTTACATTAATGTATTGTCGCATTTAAAAAGAACGAATGTAGATAAGTTAGATTAGTAATCAATAATGATTGGTATAATTTAAATTAAAATAAAATCTGTATCAATATATATATATATATATATATATATATATATATATATATATATATCTGTGTATTAGAAGAATGTACGACACTTTATTTGGTCCACCCTATATATACTTAAACATATACTACGATTTACGTGAACGCATACATACGTTACGTCTACGTCTCCCGCTTATGTTACGTCCTCCAGCTACTACCCTCTCGTACGATGCAAAATAGAAAGGGGTAGCTCGATCGTTTGGGGCTTTCTCTTTCTCTCTCTCTCTCTCTCTCTCTCTCTCTCTACAAAGTATAGAACCACTGATATGGTTCGCGAGTCATACTTGTATGGCATTAACGTAGTATCGAGAAATATGCCTTCGTCATTGTTCACGTCATATATTTGCGGACTATATTTTCGAAATACTACCTATATATCCTTTCTCGAATGGACCGCGTATTATCGAGCGTATCTTTTCGCGTGACCTTGATCCTTAATTTATCCGCTAGACTTTAAAATTTCACCAATTCCCCCGTAAAATTAATCGCACGTAAAGTAAAACGACTCAACGATTGAAATTTCTACCTTCTGATCGTTTCACCGACTGGTGGAATCATCCGTGAGAAAAACTTTGTCGATGTAAATCGTCGATTTAACCACTCGGACATTATCTCGTCGCGATCGCGCTCGACGTTATAAAGAGAAAAGTGCGCTTATTTCAAGGACAATCTTTCCTCCTTTATTTCCACGGGATCTCGAAGCTGAGAGAAACGAATATAATGAAGAAGGAAGAGAAGTGAAGGAAGAAAATTAAAAAAACAAAACAAGATAAAAAAGAGAAAAAGAAACAAGAGAGATAGAGAGAGATAGAGAGAGAGAGAGAGAGAGAGAGAGAGAGAAAAGAAAAATAAATAAATAAATAAGAAAGAAAGGAGAAAAAGGGGGTGATAGAGATATATATTGTTGGAGTAACGAAGAGCAGAACGACGATCGCTGTAACTCTGGCCCCCGACGTGGGAGTTAATTCACGAAAGCACCGAGGAGAATTCAATTCGTGCAAGTTAATGCGTGACGAAACCATCACTTCTCGTAGTCGTCGTCGTCAACGTAGTAGTAGTAGTAGTAGTAATAGTAGTAGTAGTAGTAGTAGTAGTACTAGTAGTAGTAGTAGCAGTACTAGTAGTAGTAGCCGTAACCATCGCCGTAGTGTTCGACGTCGTTGGACGACCTAGGTCATAACTATTTAAATGCTCGCTGCTGGATAAATTGTTGTATTAGTCACGCCAAGTTTATATTAATACATTCTTCCCTATCCCTGTTATTCTATTTCTTCTTTCTCTCTTTATCACTTTATGTATTTTATCTATTTCCTTTTCTAGCGTGCTTCGTCATTTCCTAGCTCATACTTCATTGACGAGTTTCGTCATGCTCTATATACCAAATACGATATATATATATATATATATATATATATATATATATATATATAATATTGTGTGGGTGTACGCGTGTATAGTTATATTATTCAAATACGAATGCAAAGTTAAAATATCCTTTGAATTGATAAAAATTTCATAGGAATTTTTTTCATTGGAACGAGATTGTACATCACTTTATTAACCTTTTTGATCTGCCTACCCTTCTCAGTTAGTACTAATAGGACTAATTTTTCATTGGTATCTCGAGAGAGGATACCTTTGTATTAATTATCACATTTTACAAATTTCTTCTTTTCCTGTCTCCTTTTTTTCCTTTCTTTCTTTCCCTTTCTTTCTTTTGTTCTTTTCTTTCTTTACAAATTTTATATATTCTCATTGTCTTCTACTCCTACCTCTTATTTCTTTTTCTTTTGAATTTGTTTTTTAATCTAACAAATCGAACCGAATCGAATCGAATCGAAAAGAGTTAAATCATTGGTAAAAAATTAAAAGTGATAACTCATCGATAAAAGATAAAAGATTTCTCATTGATAGAAATTATATATATATATATAGAAGAAACGTTTTGCGATCATTTACGATTAAATTCGTCGTTACGACGAATCCGTTTCTCCTACTAATGACGACGTCGACGACGAGAAACGTATATAATATAGTACATATACGCGCTCGTAAAGATATCGCGAACATCGTCTGATGTAATACATACTTTGTAGGAGGTCGCGCTTGTAATTTCTTAGCTGACAACATCCGCTATTTCTGTCGACGTCGACGGAGCCGCAAGCAATCCGACAACGCAACGCAAGTAGGACCGTTTATTATTATTATTATTGTTATTATTATTATTATTATTATTATTATTATTATTATTATTATTATTATTATTATTATTATTTTTATTAATATTATTATCATCATCATTATCATTATTATCTTCATTATTATTATTGTTATTATTATTATTATTATTATTATTATTATTATTATTATTATTATTATTATTATTATTATTATTATTATTATAATTATATTTATAGTCCTTCCATTAATACTCGTAACTTTCTCCGAGAATGTGCAACACCGATTTCACGTTGACTTGTTACATAAATATTGTCATTTGTGTCAATTCAACTTTGATGTAACATTTATCAAAAATAAAAAAAAAAAAGAAATAGCGATATACCAATACATAATTAATCCGAAACGATTCACGCCGATAGTCCTGAACTTTTTTTTTTGTTTTTTACTTATATCCACCTCGCTAGAAAGAAAGGAAAAAAAAAAAAGAAAATACTTCCATTAATAATTATCAAATATCGATTATTAATTGTACTAAGAATTTATAACTTCGAGGTCGATATTGCTTTTATATTTAATTCCAAGAAAAAAAAAAAAAAAAGATGAAGATGAAAGATGAAAAATGAGAAGTGAATTGTCGTCCTGATTTTTCCTCACCTTTAATTTTCTTAAGCAGATTCATGAGATTGAATCGGAAAAAAATCTCTCCGGATCGAGCGAATTAACAAACAGGCAAACAAAATGGAAGGAAAAAAAATGCGAAAGAAAAAATAAAAAAATTAAATCCCCGAAATGACCATCGCTTGTTAATGTTAACAAAGCGATCTATAATGATCCATGAGTTATCTTGAAAATATTTCACGTAATTCGCCGTGGGCGTGATGGATGTGAACGATGTTGAAAAAAAAAAAAAAAAAAAAAAAAAAAAGAAAAGAAAAGAAAAAGGGATCCGCATAAAGGCCTTAGACGTTCGAAAAGAAGGAGAAGGTCGTTCGGGTCCCTTGAAAATGAAGTTTCCTTAAGTGGAAGAGAAAATCGATGCACGATTCAAGTACTAGGGGGAGGGTTTACCGACCGCTCGTTACTTCCATAGGTGGAATCAAGGCGAAACTTTTCGTTCGAAATTGCAACGTTCGTCTGGTTCTATCCCTCCCCGTTGCTCTTTTCTCTCTCCCTCTCCCCCTCCCCCCCCTCTCTCTCTCTCTCTCTCTCTCTCTCTTTTTCAGTGTCTAACTACTCACCTATAGGTTAACATGTCTTCGTACGCCTTCGATATCGCGCTTCTTCCTGACAAGGTACGTTGCACTCGTCGAATTCCATTTGTTCGGTGTTGTGTCTCTCCGTGTGCCTTTCTCGTATTAACTGCAATCAAACGGATAAACAACAATTGTCGATCATCATAACTCATATATATATATATATATATATATATATATATATATATATATAACGAATAAATAAATAATGCTAATACGCATGGCAATTAATAAACGTTTTCCCCCGTTCTCGGTATCGATGTCGATTTCAGTTTTGACGAATTTTATATCGAAAATCTCAACGATCAAATGCGAATCCCTCGGATTAGATTTTCGATATGAACGTTGATTTAGAATAGAATATTCCTCAATAGGACGTTTAGATTTAACGTTTCATTGGATAAGTATTAGATAAGTCACTGTTCTAATAATAAGATACGTGAGTCATAATCGAGAAAGGAGATCAATGTGAATTTCAATACGTCACTTGATCGAATGTTTTATACGGATGATTTACAAGAGAAAGAAGGAGAGAGAGAGAGAGAGAGAGAGAGAGAGAGAGAGAGAGAGAGAGAGAGAGAGAGAGAGAGAGAGAGAGAGAGATAGAGAGAGATCTCACGATTCGCTTTACAGTTTGAGAAAGTTTCGTTAGACAAGGAAAAGAGATACGAGAGAGAGAGAGGGAGGGAGAGGGAGAGAGAGAGAGAGAGAGAGAGAGAGAGAGAGAAAAATAGAAACGACGATGAACGACGATGAACGACGGAGGGGGTAGCGATGGTTACAGCAGAATAAACCCCTCAATAATGAGTTCCGCGAGTGAATTCCGGTGCGGAGAGGCTCGAGATAATAAAACAGAGCGGCCGGTACGCCGGTGTGCCACTACAACGACGTTGACGTGGATCTGAGCTGGTGCTTCGTGGGTGAGATTGTGTGGACGTAATAACGTAACCATGTGTACGTCTATATGTGTGCGTATATATATATATATATATATATATGTATACGTATATACCTGTGCCTGTGCCCCTATTCGTCTATGTCTCTATATCTTTGTGTGTGAGTACCGCCGCACCGGCAAGAGTAATAGTAAGAGGCAATAAAATATAATGAAATAACATCCAATCCAAGAGAGATATTGTGAAAATATTATTACTAACTTATTACTCGCTGGGTTCGGTGCAGCACGCTCTCTTTTTCTCTCTCTCTCTCTCTCTCCCTCATCCCCTTCTCTCTCTCTCTCCCTCTCTCTCGCTCTTTCTCCCTAACTTTTTCTTCCTTTTTACCAACCCCCACACCACCGCACTCTCATCCACCCGACCTCGACCCGAACTCGTCCTTTCCAACCTCCCTTCGTCGGGTACTTCTTTCTTGTATTTCTATTTCTCTCTCTCTCTCTCTCTCTCCCTCTCTAACTCCTCCCATCGTTCTCAGACTCACACAAGTTTTTCTATTTATCTATCTATCTATCTATCTATCTATTTCTCTTTCGTTCACTTTTTACTCCGACGTTTCCGCACGCCTCGATCTCGTCAGTTTCGAACACATCTGATTGTTTTCTTCTTTCTTTTTTTTAACCAAAAACATTTTCGCATACCGTCCGATACGCCCGATGTACGGGACGGCACTTGCCACTTACCCCCCGTTACTTCTGGACTTATCCCACGTTCATAGTTCTTTACTTTCTTGCGTGGTTCTTTTTCTTTTATTATTTCCTTCGACGGTCGATTGAAATTATTAAATAATTCGTTTCTTCAAAGTGGCCGCAAAAGAAAGAAAAAGAAAATTGTATATTTATATCCATCCATCCATTGCATCGTCTTATCTTACTTCTATTTCGGATGGAGTAAAATGAATTGCCATAAAAAGTAAAAAACATAAGACAAAAAAAAAAAGAAAGAAAGATAGAGAAGAAAAAGAGAAAAACAAGAAAAGAAATAATAGCAATAAGGGGAAGAAGAAAAGGAAAAAAATGAATTAGAAAAAGATAAAAGACAAAGAAGAAGAAGAAGAAGAAGAAGAAGGAGTCAAGAAATCGGATCGGTAAGAATCGTTAGAGAATCATCGCATCGCCTTCGGAGGCGCGGCTCCGTACGTACGATTTGCGATCGATCGAGCACACGGCCCGCCGGCGTATTTGAAATGCAAAGTACGTGCCGAGCATTATCTTCCAGGAAAGACTGGGCGGTGGAAAAAGAAAGAAAAAAAGACAGAAAGAGGGGGGGGGGGAGAGAGAGAGAGAGAGAGAGAGAGAGAAAGGAAGGAAAAAAAATTATTACGGCCTGAGATATCCAGCGAGATCTCGTACGCGGTGACGAAAGACGGTTATATAAAACGGAGACGTACGCGCGCGTACCACACACACACACACACACACACACCACGAGAGAACATGTGTATATACACACATATACACACACACTTATATGTATGTATGTATTTATGTATATATATATATATATATATATATATATATGTATATATATACACTATAAATGATACTAGTACGCCTTAGGATGTATTCGCACGTTATAGGAGGAACTACGCGAGAAAAAGAGAAAAAAGAAAAAGAAAGAGAAAGAGAGAGAGAGAGAGGAGAAGAGTAAGAGAGATGGAGAATGAACACAACCGAACTAGCGAGAGCGAACTGGCAAGCAAGAGAGAGAGAGAGAGAGAGAGAGAGAGAGAGAGAGAGAGAGACAAGCTACGCGCAACAATCCTATCTGACCGTGTAAATCTCCGGGCGTCGTAACGAAGCGGCAAATCGAAACTAAACGGTAGCCCATGAATGGGAAATCAGAAAATAACGTTACGCAGCGCCGAGGCCGCGAGCTTCCGGCTGGGACACCCTGTATATTCATATGAGAGAAAACTTCCTTAGTATAAGTGTTCTAGGTGTAGATGTGTGTGTGTGTGTGTGTGTGTGTGTGTATGATACCATACGTGACGAAGTAGGTGGGTCGGAGGGAGGGAGGTAGAGATAAATAGATAAATAGATAGATAGATAGATAGATAGATAGATAGATAGATTGAGAGAGAGAGAGAAAGAGAGAAAGAGAGAGCGACAAACTTCGTCTCACGCATCCCGAGCTCGCCGTAATGCACATTATCTCGTAAGTGAAATCTGGTTACAAAGTCCGTTTATTAGGGATTTAATTGATCGACGATGCCCGGGGCGCGTTCTACACGCCAATTTTTCTCATTCCGATTTACCGTCGAAACGGACGTTTTCTTCGGAAACGTATACATATACATATATACGTTCGCGTACATACATACGTGTGTGTGTGTGTTTGTGTGTGTGTGCGTGCGCGCGTAGATACGCCGTTTTGTCTACGTCCTCGGTAAATGAAATTAGATAGTTTTCTTTCTCGTTTGTATATTTGTTATTACGACGAGAGAGGAAGACTGAATAGAGAAAGAAAAAAATGAAAAAGAGAAAAAAAGCCAAAACAAAACAAAACGAAACTAGAAAAAAAGAAAGAGAACACGAAAATGGAAGAGCAAATTTATTCATAAATCGTGCCTTATGATGGATGTAATTAGAAATTGTCAAAAAAATGATTTTTTACAAGTAGTAGATATTAATAAATTTAATCGTTCACACTCTTCTTATACTATAGATTTCTAAGTAATATATATATATATATATATATATATATATATATATATATATATATATATAATATTAGAATGTAAAATAATATTAGTGAAGTATAATATGATTAAAGTTAAACAAAATTATGGTATAGTGCATTAGTATAATCGCCTTATACTACATATCACTATTTCATTATTATTATAACACTAATGCAGATTTATTTAATTATACCAATCTCTAATAATTACATTATACCATGGTAATAGGATACGCGATAATTATATAACAGAATATGCTAGTAATAAAATAGACGTGGTATAAGAAAATATTTATTCGATAATGCACATCCCTAAACATTCCCTTTCTTTCCATTCGTCTTCGTAATCATTTTGTTATCATTTTATTTTTCAATTCGAAACAAATTGTTATTTTCTTTTATTTTATTTTTTTTTTTTTCGTTTTTTCCTTTTCCTTTTATTCGACGTTAATCGTTTTTTAACGGGATCAAAAATTTCCTCTTCTTTACCTTCCATTTTTTTTCCCCTTTATTTTTTTTCTCTCTTGCGATCCGAAAGATATTGTCGATGGAGTGTGTCAACGATTGGGTATATAGTTCTTTTCGATCGGAGGAACTCAACGTGTAATTAGTCGAGATATTGCGATAGATAAAAGGCGAGTTTTGCGGAACGACTCGCAGTCCGATCGTGGGACCGTGATGCCTCGATATTCCAACTACACGACGACGAGGCACGTATTACGTCCCGCTCGGCTAACGATCGTGTATTGTGCATTGAAAATA
>OU426864.1:4954314-4956814 GCA_911387685.1 Dolichovespula media | reverse complement strand
ACAACGAAAAAAAAAAAAAAAAAAAAACAGAAAGAAAGAAAAAAAACAACAACGAGATTTACATTTTTGTTAACTGGCTGACAATATTGTCCACGTATTCTTGCTACGTAGAAGGAAATATTGAATGCGTCGATTTTTTTTCTTTCTTTCTTTCTTTCTTTTTTTTTTTTTATCTGTATTCCTTTTCTTTCCTTCTTTTTTCTAATGATCATTCGTACGATTATCCGCGCGTAACGTTTTTTATTTCTCACGTGTCGGGAAACGTGTAAAGTCATCTATCTTCTCTCTCTCTCTCTCTCTCTCTCTCTCTCTTTCTCTCTTTCTCTCTCTGTTTCTCTGGTATCGAGAAAACGTTTAAATTGTAAATGAATCGTTACACCGTTAGACGACGATACCGGTGCGAATTTTTACTAACGTAAGTGTTAGCGACAGAGACGGAAATAAGTTCTCTCGTTTAAACAATGAACAAACCCGGCATGAATAAAAAAAATCGTTCGAATAGACAGACGATATAAAGATTTTCATCTCGTCTGATCGCGAAACCAACGAACAGGGGGAGGGGGGGGGAAAGGCAAAATAGAAGCATCGAGAATATACGATAGATTCAACTTAGGTAGATATGCCGAAACTCTTGCGTCATATTATAATAAACAATGAGAGAATAAATTAATTATATAAATCGTCTAACTCGATCGTTTCAACGAACCCACCCATCTACCTCCCCCCAAACTTCTTCTAATCTCCTCCTTTTTCTAATCATCGTTATGATAAGTATCTTTCCGTTTCCTCTCTGTTTCTATTGTATTTCGAAGAAGATGAACGAAACCGACAATGAATAGGTTAACTAAATTCGACTTCTTTACAATTTCGAAGACGATAACTTTGTAGTGTATTCAACGCAGCACGAAAACAGCTGCGTCGAATTAATGATGCATATAATCTACACGTCAAACATGCACACGTATATATACTGAAAGAGGGAGAGAGAGAGAGAGAGAAAGAGAGAGAGAGAGAGAGAGAGAGAGAGAGAGAGAGATAAAGAGAGAGACGGAAAGATAGATTCTTCTTTACTCTTTCTTTTTTTTCGATTTTCTTATAAAGATATCAATAAGTACGTTAATATGAATTTCAAGCGAACATTATTATTCATGAGCAGATATATACATATATATATATACATACATACATACATATATATATATATACATATATATATATATATATATATATATATATATATATATACATATATATACACGTTATAATATAGACGTTATGATATATATATATATATCTCTATATATATATATATCATTTAATTATATATATATACACATATACAATTTATATATATATATATATATATATATATATATATATATATATATATAAAGTAAGTGAACGAGAGTGATAAAATATGTAAAAAGTACAAGTCGCAAAAATAAAAGGCATACTACCCGCTAAGTGTAATTATTGCTTTTCACTGTACACACGCAGTCGTTCTTTATTACTAGCTTTTTAATGGGACCGGGAGAGAGGTAGAGGGGTGGGTGTGGGGCAAAAAAAAGCTGCGTGGATACTCATATTTTAATTAGTGTAACTTTTTAAAAGGTTTCACGCGTGTACTTCTAATTTACACACGTAATCTCTCTCTCTCTCTCTCTCTCTCTCTCTCTCTCTCTCTCTCTCTCTCTCTCCCTCTCTCTCTCTATTAATCTATTTTTTTTATATAATAAGATAAATAAGATAAGAGAAATAATAAATGAACATTGATAAAAAAAAAAGGAAAAGAAAAGAAACAAAGAAGGAAGGGAAAAAATGAAAATTCTCTTTGTAATCTTTCACTGTGCCCTTTGACATGAACGAACGCAAAGTTTATTTTACATATTACCAGGAGAAAGAAAGAGAAAGAAAGAGAAAGGGAGAAAAGGTCGTTGAACGTTACGCGTCTGTTTAATCATACGAAATCTTTGCAAGCTCTGTAGTTCTCCTCGAAAAACCGCAAAGTAAAATCATTCTCTCTCTCTCTCTCTCTCTCTCTCTCTCTCCCTCTCTCTTTCTCTTAACAAGTAACAGGGAAAGAAAAAACGAGAGTTAAAGAAAAGGAAGGATATATATATATATATCTTTATATATATATATATAAAGAGTGAGAGAGAGAGAGAGAGAGAGAGAGGTGTACGTGTGCGCAGCACCTTTCTCACGCTGCTAACTTGTAATCTTAAATTCAACACCTCGGGGAGACCACGTAACAGGCGCTCTCGTGGTTCGTAACGTGGCTACGATAAGAGAGAGAGAGAGAGAGAGAGAGAGAGAGAGAGAGAGAGAGAGAGAGAGAGAGAGAGAGAGAGACTGGTGTCGCGTGCTTCCACTTCCTTTTCGAGCCACCGAGAACGAACGTTTAAACGAACGAACATTACTCGTTTCGATCTTATCATACATGAAATCTTATCGATCGTTTAGCATAACTATCTTGAGAACGAGATTATAAAAAAAAAAA
>OU426864.1:4926814-4944314 GCA_911387685.1 Dolichovespula media | reverse complement strand
AAAACTAAAATAAGAAGCAAAAAAAAAAAAAAAGAAAAAAAGGAGTAATTACAAACAGAAGAAGGAAAAGAAAGAGAGAAAGAGAAAGAAAAAGGAAAAGCAAGAAAGCGAAAGAGAGAAAAAAAAAAAAAAGAAAAAAGAAAAACATGCGAGCGAAAGATAGTAATTGAAATAGACTTTTGCGTATATTAAACCTGCACTCCTCCGATCGTTCGGCCATTGAATTCTCGAGGTTTGCAGCAATGTGTACCTACCTACGTGCGCACGAATGCTCATCCTCTCACGCGTGTACGTACGTACGGTTCGCATATGTACGAGCGAGCGAGCGAGCGAGCGAATCAAGAATCAAGATAGGAGGAGGAGGCCCGTGTTTAGGGCTGTGTGCGTTTTATATGAAGCGTTTCGTCTCCCTTCCTTCGTCCAACTCACAAACGCATATACGCATAAACGCATACAACATACACATACGTACATATTCTCTCTCTCTCTCTCTCTCTCTCTCTCTCTCTCTCTCTTACTCTCTTGTTCGCTCGTTCGCTGGTTCACTCTTTCGCTCTCTTTCACCCTCTATCTCCCGTGTGTACGATGCTCGTGTGTGTCTGAGAGACGCGAATACGGACTAGCTATCCTGGCTATGATACCATTAGCATCAGTGATTAATGTATGCTGCGGCCTGTACCGCCAACCATCACCGGTGTACGCGCGAGTTTTGCGTATACTCAGTGATTGACTCGTAGACGAACGAACGTACGAATGAGCGAACGAACGAGCGAGCGAACGAGCGAGTCGACGAGTAAACCAAGAGAAGGAGATCGAGCGAAGAAAAGAGAACGAGAGCAAGAGAGAGACGGAGAGAGAGAGAGAGAGAGAGAGAGAGAGAGAGAGAGAGAGAGAGATCAAGAGAGTAAGCAGAAGCTAGCTAGCGGCTCAACTTGTTGGCCGAAGAGGGAACGTCCAGACGTAACCTTACCACTTCGACCTGTCTCGTTTCGATCGGTAGCTAATTAATCGTAAAATACGCCCTGTATGACCTATAAGAGAAAAAAAGATCAGAAAGAAAGAGAGAAAGAGAGAGAGAGAGAGAGAGAGAGAGAGAGAGAGAGAGAGAAATATATGTATATATGTATATATATATATATATATATATAGAGAGAGAGAGAGAGAGAGAGAAAGATAGATAGATAGATGGATAGATAGATAGGTAGATAGATAGATAAATAGAGAAAAAGGGCATCCGCAAGAATTTATACCAGCAGAAAAATGCGGCAATACTCGCGTCCGCACGATTTGAAAAGAAAAGGACTACGCGAGTGCTTTTCCCAGAATACACGCGAGTGAGAGAGTGAGAGAGAGAGAGAGAGAGAGAGAGAGAGAGAGAGAACCGTTTCGTTAATGGAAAAGCGACGAGAGAAGGTTCGCGTTCGATGTAGCATTAATGTTTATTACACGAAAAGTCATGCCGATCCGTTTGCACGTTTCATTTCACTCTTTCAAGGTTTTTCGTTCCCTTCGGTATCTATTTTTTTTCTCTTCTTCTCTCTCTCTCTCTCTCTCTCTCTCTCTCTTTCTTTTTTTTCTGTCTTCGTTTATTATCGTTTTTTTTTCATTCTCCTTTCTTTTTAATACGTTTATTTAAAGAAAACAAGGAAAAAAAATTCGTTAACCGATAATCGATAGATAAATCAAATATCTCATCTATACGAATAATGATAAGATAAGATTCATAGATCTTTTCCAAGGTTTCATCTTTTTCGTACCGAATGTACACTCTCGGCGATACCTATTATTAAATTAATAAAACTCACGAAGAGATATATACATGGATACATACATACATACATACATACATACATACATACATACATACATACATACATACATACAAACATACATACATACATACATACGTACGTACGTAAGATTCGAATCATCTGTGCCTTCCGATAAAGTTATATTGGTCCTTACTGATAGAAGGAAAAGCTCATAGCTACTATCAGAAACAAGCTAGAAAGCTAAACAAGCAAGCAAGCAAGTAAGTAAGTAAGTAAGCAAATAAACAAACAAACAAGGAAGCAAGCAAGTATCCAACCAACCAACCAAGAAGTAGCATCTCTAGGCAACACACCATCGACGATATCGCAGCGTCTCGGAGTCGATCTAACCCGTTTATAAATCATCCAAACGTTCCGCGCGTTAAGAACGTCTAAAGTACTATCTTTGGATCGACGCTGCCGAGAATTCTTCTCCACGGTCGAAATAAACGAACCATCTCGAGTTTCCACGAATCCCATCGAATATTTATCGCCCGTCTGCGTGTGTATTATAAATAGCGAAAGCTTTAAGGTGCATCGAACGGAGGAGTGCAAGAAAGAAAGGAAAGAAATAAAGAAAGACAGAGAGAGAGAGAGAGAGAGAGAGAGAGAGGGATGTCTTGAGATTGGGGAGATCCGATTGCATCAATATTCAGATCGTGGAAGATGTTAAAGGTAGGTAGTGGAAGGAGAAGAAGGAGAAGGAGGAAAAGGAGGAGGAGGAGGAGGAGGAGTAAAAGGAGGAGGAGGAGGAGGAGGAGGAGGAGGAGAAGAAATACACAAAGTATGTGCGAGCAAACAGGCAGGAAAGCAAAGTGTGCCGGTGCTGCGATCCATAAAAATGTCGAGGCTCTCGAGTGACGGCCGGAAACCAGGAGATGGACAGGGCCAATTGTTTATATTACGCCGTCTAACAATGGTGGAACGGAACGGTATGTGCTTACTTACTGACCACTAGACACTTTACATTCACCGTAAAGTGAATATATATATATATATATATATATATATATATATATATATATATATATATATATCAAACACGATCGTTTAAACGTATATATACATATAGATAGGTAGGTTTTACCACAAAGACCGTTCTTTTATTTCTTTCAGGAATTCGACCGTACATCCATACCTTCCATTCGAACGAATAATGTGTAATAATACCCAACTATCTCGCTAACATAACGCATCCTACTTTAAAAATATCTTTGACTATTCTCCGTCCGTATACGTTCGTTTCTCTGTCTGTCTATTTGCCTCTCTCTCTCTCTCTCTCTCTCTCTCTCTCTCTCTCTCTCACTCTCTCTCTCTCTCTCTCTCTCTCTCCCCTCTTTAGTTAGATGTTTTTTTTTTTCGTCCGATGGAACTCGTCGAGAATCGATGAAATTAACATAGCCTCTACTGGCACCGGGATCGCTGCCTTAGTTTTAGTTGAATTTAAAATTTCATGGGATAGAAAGAAAGAGAGTGACTGTGTGTGTGTGTGAGCGAGCGAGCGAGCGAGCGAACGAGCAAGACAGAGAGAGAGAGAGAGAGAGGCGTTTACCTTTACCGTAAAGTAAAATCTACTGAGAAGCAAGCTACAAAGCAGCGCCAGCCATTACGTATTTATGAACTTTACAAATTTATAGATGCCTCCTGGGCGCGGGTACCGTCATCCCCTTCCCCCCTCTCCCCCCCCAACCCGCCGTCCCGCCTCGACCGCCCGCCCGCACCTCCTGCTTCACCCTCTTATCTACCCCCACCCACACCACCCACCCCCCCCCAACTTACTCCTCGCCGTCGTAGATACATCGTAGGCGCAGCCGCGCCAGTATTAAAATGAATTATTTAATATTAAACTTGGTAATTTTTAACCGTATTATATCAGAAATTATTTACACGCCCGCTTCAGCTCGGCTATCCTCGAGCCACCCTCCACCCCCATTACCCCTAACCTCTAGCCCCACCATCACCTCCCATCCACCCTCGCCCATTGCCTTTCTCTCTCTCTCTCTCTCCCTCGTCTCGTTTCCTTCGACTACATTTCACCCCTCTTCATTCTCCTCCTTCTCCTTCTCCTCTACCTCCTCTTCTTCTTCTTCTTCTTCTTCTTCTTCTTCTTCTTCTTCTTCTACTCCTCCTCTTCATCCTCTTCCTCCTCCATCGACCTATACATTCCTATACATTACGCGTTACCATCCATCCTCTCGTTTGCCCTCTCTCTCTATCTCTCTCGCTCTTTCTCTTCACGGGGTCCGTTCAGACGGAATATTATCGCAGAACGGTTGACTCGTTGAAATTTTCCGGGAAATTGTTACATAAGTTTTCTATAGAATTTTTATTTTGTTATAATATTCTTTTCGAATGATTTGTCAGGTATCTTAGGGATTCTCTATTATATCTGTTATTATGATAGGACATTTGGTTGAGAAGCTTTGCGATATCGTTAGAAATTTTGTTTTCTTGTTTCATTTCTTTCTTCCATCGATATCTCTCACGAATTAACGGATAGAGAAAGAGAGAGAGAGAGAGAGAGAGAGAGAGAGAGAGAGAGAGAGAGATTTATTACGGGAATACAAAAGATAATGCAAAAGGGGGAGGATGAAAATAGATTCTAAAAATTTAAGTAAAAGTTTATTGGCCCGACGCGTGATAAAAATTTGATTAGTAGGTAGATAAGTAGATACGATATATCTACAGTGATATACTTATTAATGTAATACACGTTATTGCATCGTTAACGAAATGTTTTATTTCTTTTCTTTTCTCCCTTTTTATTAAGTAATTTATATCTCCAAGAAATGAGAGAGATTTCTAAAGGAGATATACCGTACACAAAATGTGTTACGATAGAAATAATTTCTGGAAACTTTATTGAAGGTTCGTGAGCTTGAAAAAAGTGTGTGCGTAAGAGAGAGAGAGAGAGAGAGAGAGAGAGAGAGAGAGAGAGAGAGAAAGAGAGACGATAAACAGAAACAGGACATAGCTACGTGTCGGTCGCGATAGTGTGAAAACTCGGGAGAATAAAACGGATCAGAGGGTGGTTTATAAGAAGAGTGTAGTAGCGGGGTTGTTGGTCGACGGCACGCGTTCGTTCGAATTTAACGCGAGCGTCCACTTTTTGAGAGGAAATTTGCCGTACGTAATCCCTAATAAACGAGGCATTTACCGCACGATAAACCGCATGCGTTTCCCAATTTCTCCCTTTTCCAGATATATCCAAGCGTATAAATTCCGTCCGGTCGTGGCGATCGGCGTACGAATTCGTACGAATTCGCACGAACTTGGCTACGAACGAAATCACATAACGGGGGAGGTGAGGGAAAGAGAGAAAGAGAGAGAGAGAGAGAGAGAGAGAGAGACAGGAATGACCACCCACTCTCACCTACCCCAAACGCTTGCTTGTGCTTTCTTTCTTCCTGGGAAAGCTCGTTATGGTATTGCGCTAAATTATGCTAATTACCGACGGCTTCGGTAATAACAATTAATACAGCCGATAATACTGAAATTCCATCTAAACAAATACGTATAGATAGGCGCGTATCGTATAGGGTGCTAATCATCCGACACGCCGGCTTTCCGCGCGGGCGTTCATATAATTTCCACAAACCCGAATGAACGAACGAACGAACGAACGAACGAATGAACGAACGAATGAACGAACGAACGAACGAACGAACGAACGAACGAACGAACGAACGAACGAACGAACGAACGAACGAACGAACGAACGAACGAACGAACGAACGAACGAACGGACGAACGAATGAATGAATGAACGAACGAACGAATGAACGAACGGATAGATAGACGAACGAATGAACGTACCGTGTTAAGTTTGTGTGTCGTTTATCTATACTCGTACATACTTATATATACACACACGCATATATATATATATGTGTGTATATATATATATATATATATATATATATATATATATATATATATATATATATACACATATATACGAGTTTACACGGTCGTTCGCGCCCACGGAGCGATATCGCGCCGGCTCCGCCGGGTATTAATTGTTACGACGAGAAAGGCAAATAATTATTATAATTGTCCGGTATAATAATAGGATTCGGCCGTTCGAGTACCGCTTATACATCGTTCGCCGTAATAAAGCGACCATCGATTTCGAGTTCTCCACCCTCTTCTCCAAAGCGCTTCCCTTCCCCTCCCCTATCCTACCTACCCCTCCTTCCATCTCTCTCTTTCTCTCTCTCTCTCTCTCTCTCTCTATCTATCTATCTCTATCACTATCTCTATCTCTCTATATCTCATTCTCTCTACCACTCTTGCCCATCGATATCGATGGTACTCACGCGTGTAACGCGCACCTACGAACACCGAGTCGAGCGTATAACGCATATCAACCGTATGCTATATATTATACATATATATACCTTGATCTCTCTCTCTCTCTCTTTCTCTTTCTCTGTATATTCATATATACCATACATATAAACATTTACGATCGGCAGGCTAGCTCGTTTGTAGTAGTACGAGCCTAACGAAAGCCTAAATATACCGGTCACCGTGCGGGATCTCGCCTATAGGCGGCTATTTGAGCGATAAACAACCGATCCGACGTGTCACGCGGCGAATGGTAAAACGCATATACCGGGTGTACACCTCTATTGTATCGTATTAGTCTCTCCCTTACTCTCTCTCTCTCTCTCTCTCTCTCTCTCTCTCTGTCTCTCTCTCTCTCTCTCTGTCTCTCTCTCTCTCTCGCTCGCGCGGGCGCACTCTATTCTCGCGCGTACCATTGCGCGTTGCTGTATCAATTGTGATTAGGGACAAAGATCCGACGAATTATTCCCGGCTCCGCTCTCTAATCTGATAGCCGACCTCGAGTACGTCATCGGCATCGATTGCATTTCTACGTGTGAGAAATGATAAAGGACGATGTCTGTCTTCGTCATGCGATAATAATGAAAGGCTAATCAGGCACACCGATGAGATATCTATCGTGTGCTTGATATCTATGACAAACACGTTGTTTTTCATTGATCGATAATTTAATGAATTTGATTTGATTTGATTTGATTTGATTTGATTTGATTTGGTTTGGTTTGATTTGGTTTAGTTTGATTCAGTTCGATTCCATTCGATTCGATTCGGTTCAGGTTTGTTTGGTTTGTATTGGTCTCGTTTCGTTTCGTTTAATTCCAATCAAATATTATATTTTTTTTCTTTTCTCTTTTTTTAGGAAAGCACTTTTACGCGTGAAGTATACGCATCGATTAAAAAAAGAAAAGTGTATATTACTATAAAATAAAAATATACATATCGATAAAAAACTATTATAAATTTTATACACACTACATATACTTACATACGTACATATATATATATATATATATATATATATATATATATATATATATATATATGTATGTATGTATGTATGTATGTATGTTCGTATGTACAAAGAGATAAATAATACATAGATCCCATGAATTTCACGCATTTCATGTTTTCAACAATCGTAACAATCAATCGCAAGTCAATAATCGATAAGCAAATAATTTGCGTATATTCGATTAGTCCTATCTACCTCTCTCTCTTTCTCTCTCTCTTTTTCTTTCTTTACTAAACAAAAATTATTTCTGAAAGCGCATCGATTGTCAAGTAAATTAGTTGACGTTCTCGATGGGAAGAAAACAACAAAAAAAAAAAAAAGAGAGAAAAAGAAAAAAAAGGACAGAGCGAGCAAGCATGAGAGAAAGAAAGAAAGAAAGAAAGAAAGAAAGATAAAAAATGTATATATAAAAACACGCCTTCCATCTACTCATAAAAATTCTTGTCCCTGTCTCGAAGCATTTTACGACTTTATCCGAGGGACCCACCCCCCTATCTTCTACTTTTGATAGGACATAATAGTATTCGAGAGTTGGCGCAACCCTCCAACTCGGGCTCGAAGGGTTCGAAAGAAAAAAACCGAAGGGGTCGGAGATATACGCGGACGAATCAATCGCGAGGACACGCGAGGGTGTTCGTCGTCTGTTTTCAGCGGTCTAGGTCGCAATACACTGGGTTACCGGGTGTGCTTTCATGACAATTTCGATAGATACCTTTTCATCCCTTGCGCGCAAGCGCTTACCAAACTTTGTTAAATTTACGTTTCCGGTCTGCTTGGATATTACCTTGATTCGTAAATAAATATCACTCAATTGTAAATCAACATTTTAAATGCGGATACGTGTTATTACGTTACTCGATTCGATAACGAATAACAAGATGATATTGTCATTAAAAAATTCTCATTATAATATATATTTCCTTTATTTAATACTCTCGTAAATCAATACCATTTGATTTTAATTAACTTCTTTTATTTATATTATTCATAAACATTATTTATTAATCGATTCGTTGGCTGTAGAGAATGTTAAAATCACTTTAAAAAATTATAATTACAAAATATATTCCATTTATTCGATTCATTCCCAAATGAATGTTATTTAATTTTAATTAAATTATTTATTTATATATTATTCATGAAATTATTTATTAATTAATTCGATACCTACAAAAAAATGATAATGTTATTACTAAATTGATTTTATACAATAAATTGATTCGTAAATAAATCTCCCCGTTTTTTTTTTATCTTCTTTATTCTTTTTTAATAACAAATTTTAATTATATCACTTATCGACTGAGTTACTTAGGAATGAACACGATAATAGTAAAATGACAAAATTCCGAGAAATATATTGATTATAAAATATCTCATTTATCAGCTTGATTAATTCATTAAAAATCATTTAACAGTAATGTAAAATTTGCGTTTTTATTTATATTACCAATAAACTTATACGCGAATGAATTCAATAATTCTCCTACGATATAATAAAATAATTAATTATTCTGATTATAAAGATATCGTATTTATTAGGTTGAATAATTAATTAAAAACCAATAATTAATTGTAACAAATTCACTTTCTTACTAACATTATCAATGAGCTTATACACACACACACACACACACACACACACACACACACACACACACACACACACACACACACACACATATGTTAATCAATCGAATAGATCTGCAATATAATGAAATAAAGTTTTTATTATAAAAGATATCATATTCATTGGATTTACCCATAAATAATAGTCATTTTATTATAATAAACTCTTCCACTGATCAACGGGCACTCTTTTATAAATTAATCCAATATAACTCTGGCTATTGGATCCGGTAATACATGACAACGTAACTCGTTCACCTCGAGAGTTTCCGATAGGAGAATGAATTTTTGGCTTTCCATTTAGTCGAACGATCCGATTGGACGATCGGACATTGTCAAAAAACCCCTCTTGTATCTCTCTCTTTCTCTCTCTCTCTCTCTCTCTCTCTCTCTCTCTCTCTCTCTTTCGCATACAACCTACATGAACACATCACGCACATTCCTACGTACTTACAAACATAATTCGTTGACATTACTAGCAAAATTGATCGAAAAAGAAAGAAAGAAAGAGTGTGAGAGAGAGAGAGAGAGAGAGAGAGAGAGAGGGAAATAGAAAGACAGCAACGACAAATCAAATAAGACACTCGAGAGAAATTTCACGGTACACGTATCTACGATTGACGAGACGCTTGATTTCGGTTTTTCCTGACTGGCTTTCCGTCATCGGGCGAACGAAATCCACGGGGAAACAAAACAAGAAAAAAAGAAAAAGAGAGAGAAGAAAAACAGGAAAAAAGATGGAAGAAAAAAAGATGAAATCGACAAAAAAAAAAAAGGAAGAAAAAAAGAAGAAGTGCAATGGAGTCAGTCTCGATGGAAAAAGTACGAGGCCGCCGGTCAGGACGTGACAGCCGGGCGAGGCTTGTCATTAGGCGATTAGATTCCCTCGTACCAAACGATTCGTCTTCGTCCCCGTAAATCTTTATTAAACTTCGATTTACAGAGAGAGAGAGAGAGAGAGAGAGAGAGAGAGAGTACGCCCTGCCTTCCGCGTGCGCTGCTACGTGCTTGAACAAAAAGAACGAACTAGAAACGAAATAGAGGGAGAGATAGAGATAGAGATAGAGACAGAGATAGAGATAGATAGATAGATAGAGAGAGAGAGAGAGAGAGAGAGAGAGGAAATATATATATATATATATATATATATATATATATATATATATATATATATATATATATATCGCATATGCGATACTTATGTATCACGATATGAATAGTTATATAATACGAAACGTAACGAAATGACGGGAATGAACGAGTTCGAATGAATTTTAATAACATTATAAAATTTTTTATCGATCAAATGCGACAGTCATAACTGACCCTATAATCAAGAACGGAAGTTTCTTCAGCATTATTTTTGCGTTAAATATAATCGTTATTATAATTAGCCTTTGTAACTTCTCCCAACGGGTTATGGACTACTTTGCTTAACGCTGATACATTTATAATACGTCATCAATTTTTTAATTGAACGTAGTAGTGGTAGTCGTAGCGATATCGAAGACGACAACGACAACGAGTTGGAATTTAGAAACGTTAAACTATGTATACGAAAGAAATACGAGAAACAATTATGAATATTCACAAAAGGCGCTTTTGACTTGTTCATTTATACTGGCACACCTTCGACCATTCTATTCTACATCCAAGAATAATAAAAACAATCTTCCGTTCGGTGTGTGTGTGTGTGTGTGTGTGTGTGTGTGTGTGTGTGTGTGTGTGTGTGTGTGTGTGTGTGTGTGAGCAAACAGGAAAGAAATAGAAAAAAAAAAGTAAGAAAGAAATAAAGAAAGGGAGAAAGCTTTGTGTGTGTTATTTTTAATGAATGAAAATGAAATTAAAAAACAAAAATTTTTTCCCGATTAACTATATTTCAATGACGGATTAATATAAACGCAAGTCAAATATATAATTAACATGATTGTACATATTCATGTAGAATGATTATCATTTCCGTCGCATATATTCGAATTATTATAATTTTTTTTTTTTTTTTATTATTATAGAAAAGGAAAAAAACACAAGAGAAAAAAATACCGTTATTTTGTAATGGTAAGGTCAATCGAAACGAAAGTCCTTGTAGAATTTCGTTCCGAGCTATCTGATTTTTAATGTATATTTCAAATTAATTTATCCAACTCTTTAAACATGCATATATACGTACGTAGGCACGCTCACACGAACGCACAAACGCATACATTTAGATTTAAATATGAAACGTAAAGATCCAAAAGAATTTTTGAATATCTCGGTATTTGAATAGTTTCAGAGATAATTGTTTGTTATACGTTTTATTAGGTCGAATAAGATATAAGACATTTTTTTTTGTTAATTAAAGAGGAATGATATCGATAGACCGTAAAGAATAGAAAATAATAATAATAATAATAATAATAATAATAATAATATAAATCGGATTAATATTCGATAACCGATGTTTCGAACATTGCATTGTATCTATTAGATGCATTTATTAATAAATAATCTATTATTTATTTAATAATAAGCAATAAGTTAAAAAGAAAAGATAAGAAGAAGTATAGGAAACCAAATCGAATATTAAAATTATTTTAAATATACTGAAAATAAACAGCGAAATAAGTCGAATTGAACGTCGTTTTGTAGATTTCTCAAGCGACCATTTTTAATGCGGTTAACAATTTTAAACAGTAATTTTCACACTGATGTACTAATTATATATAACATTAAGATTTCGACTCGATCAATTTGTTACTACAGTCCAAAAAAAAGAAAGAAGAGAGGGAAGGGGGAAGAAACGTTTCTCACGAACGCATCTTTCGAAAACGTCAAGAATTAAGAAATTATATTTCTATCAAGAGTTATAAAAAAGCGATGATTTTTAATAATACTGATTCTCTTCGACATGACGAGATGTTGCCAGTTATCACCTCTTCAAAATTATATCTTTCATGTTGACAAATATATAAATAAATAAATATCACGTTAATACAAATCAATTAATACAAAAATAAAATGGGGGGGGATATAAAATCTTGAAAATTTTCGCATTGAAATATATAATTCGAAATTTTCGAAAGGAATACTTTTCTTCTTCTTTTTCCACATCGTTGCACTAAACTAACCAAACTAAACTAAACGGTAAACCATTAGCGTCGTATTACATTACATTTAGTTCGTTCAATTACTGTGTTGCACTGAAGGAGAATAAGATAAAGTAAAAAGAGTACAAAAATGCACATGCACAGATGATGTATCCAAAAAGCGTCCTAACCTCGTGAAAAAATGTTATAGCAAGGAACACCAATTTATTCGATAGTGATCGCTTATAAAAATAAATAAATAAATAAATAAATAAATAAATAAATAAATAAAAGAAGAACGACGTTGATGACCACGAAAAACAAACAAAAAAAAAAAAAAGAATAATTCTCGAACCGTATTCGACGTGATGGGACATTACCGATAATAACGTCTCAAAGATTACGCTATTTTCAATAGAAATTTATTTCCATTGGAAAATGACGTGCAACAAACCGTGGATCGTTCGCGTGTTCACTCTCTCTCTCTCTCTCTCTCTCTCTCTCTCTCTCTCTCTCTCTCTCTCTCTCTCTCTCTCTCTCTCTCTCTCGTTCTCTTTCTCTTGCTCTTTCTCTTTCTCTTTCATTCTCGGTCCTGTTTCTGGATTCTATAATATTAAAGGTAAATATCCTTGAACGCTCGTTCATTAGACCGATGCGTCCCGGGGCAGTACGTTTCTTCGCAATGATATGGTGCCAACGCAGTGTCTTATGTAAATTTCAAGGCACGCACGTAGAAAAATTCATGGCTGTCGCGCCAAGGTCTCGTTTCCTCTTCCTGCGAATAAACCACGATACACGTTTCGAAAAGAGGGAAAAAGACGATAAAGAGGGAAAGAAATAGAGCAAGGGAGAGAGATACAGATAGAGATAGATAGACAGATAGATAGATAGATTGAGAGAGAGAGAGAGAGAGAGAAAAAAAGAGAAAGAGAAACACATTGCCAGTTAACTACATCATGATTCGATAATAGAATTCTATTAAATCGAAACTAACCTTCGACCGCATGTAACTCTCCTTTTCCTTTATCTTCCCTTTAATGAGTTTCCTCGTCATTTACCTTATTGCGATGAGATTAGAAAGGGGAACGAGAGAGGAAACAGAAAAGGAGGAGGAGGTAGATGAAGAAGAAGAAGAAGAAGGAGAAGAAGAAAAAGAAGAAAAAAAAAGAGAAAAGAAAAAGAAATACAAGATAAAAGAAAAAGAGTGAAACGAAGGAAACACAACGCAAGAGGTAGGTAAATAGGCCCCCTTTATAAAGGGACAACGCAAACATGGACCTGAGGTATAAACGGCAGAAGAGAGAGAAAGAGAGAGAGACATAAAGTTTGGAGGGAGTAGTATTAGTATTAGTAGTAGAGTAGTAGTAGTAGTAGTAGTAGTAGTAGTAGTAGTGATAGTGAATAGTAATAGTAGCAGCAGTAGTGTAGTAGTGTAGTAGTGTAGTAGAAGACGAAAACGAAGAGGTCGAAGAAGACGAAGAAGACGAAGATAAAGAAGAAGAAGAAGAAGAAGAAGAAGAAAGGATAAGAAAAAATAGAATGAAAGAGAGACTGAAAAAAAGGAGAAAGGAAAGGAACGAGGTTTCCAGAGGTGGACCACACACATACACGCTGAAAGAAATAAAAAAAAAAAAAAGAAAGAAAGAAGGAAAAAGAAAGAGAGAGAGAGAGAGAGAGAGAGATCGAGCGAACGTGACCGAGGCGGTCCAAGTTCATATTGTAATGCGGAGGTATCCATCCTGCTGCATTATCGTACAGTCCGCGACAGCAGCTACGTACTTCCGTGAGCGTGTTCTCCGGCACGGAACGAAACGGCAGTGTACCTCTTCTCTCTCTCTCTCTCTCTCTCTCTCTCTCTCTCTCTCTCTCTCACTCTTTTTCTTTCCTCTCTCTTTCTCTTAAACGTATACATACGTACAGGTACGTAGTTACACGCGTGTCTTCTCCACGTACACTTCTCCGATACGACCAAGCGCGACGGTGACAGCGGACGATATATATCGTGGCGTCTTTATTGTTCAGCAACCGTGGAACCGAGTCCACGGCTGTCTTCGTACGCGATAACAACGCTCGCGAAAGCTTCTCTCAATCTCTCTCTTCTCTCTCTCTCTCTCTCTCTCTCTCTCTCTCTCTCTCTCTCTCACGCGCATACTCCTTTTGCACGACTTCGAGACGTTTATCGGTCTCTCCTACTGTCTCTTTCTCTCTATTTTACTTTTATATTTTCTTTTCGCAAGACCTACGTCGTTTCGATGCTCGCTTACTATCGTAACGACTAGAAAAAGAGAAATAGAGAGAGAGAGAGAGAGAGAGAGAGAGAGACTCGATGGATGATGGATAGATAGGTAAACGGATAGGTGAATGGATGAATAAATGGATGGATGGATAAATGGATAAATGGATGGATGGATGGATGGATGGATAGTTGGATGGATAGTTGGATGGATGGATGGATGGATGGATGGTTGGTTGGATGGATGGATGCCCCCGTACTATTATTTATGCTCTGTGATTTACAACGGCGTGAGTCAACAAAGAGAACCACGGCCGAGCGTTAAAATAGTTTGCGTCGCTTCGAAAGACGAATACGTTGGGATTATTTAGCTTCTATTGTTATAACTCGTCAGTGAAGCGATGCTGTATCGGATATCGAACTGTATATTATAATGATGCAGCCTTGTTTCGTTTAACTCTATTATTTAGTTTACCTGGAGGGAGAGGGAGAGGGATAGTGAGAGAGAGAGAGAGAGAGCTCCTTTCAAAGTACGTTTATAATTTTGCTTTTTTTTCTCTCTCTATCTCTCTCTCTCTCTCTCTCTCTCTCTCTCTCTCTCTCTCTCTCTCTCTCTACGTTGCTATCGAAGGTCTTTATAAAATATGAATACGCTGTATAATTACGTCTCGCTTTTATATAGTATATACCTATGTATGTACGTATAGGTAACTTTGTAGAGAGAGAGAAAGAGAGAAAGAGAGAGAGAATCAATCTAATTTCTTTCATAATTCTTTCTTCTACTAATTTTCCTCCCCGATTATTCAATTATCTTCGAATACGTACACGTACAAATACGAGTATACCTTAATCAATGTGTGTGACACTATGATGAAAGCAAGAGAATGGTTCGCCGTCGAATCGAAACGATCTCTCTCTCTCTCTCTCTCTCTCTCTCTCTCTCTCTCTCTCTCACACACACACTCTCTCTCTTTCTCTGTCTCCGTCTCTCTCGTTCATTCGGAGAGTCGTATAATCCGTCCGAGCACGACTGTACCGGGGATAAACGAATCACGTATTATTATAATGGCCAGTTGCTAAATGGTTTTTTTTCAATCCATCTCCGTCCTTCCCCTTCTACTTTCCTTCCATTCGTCTTCTTTCCCTCCCCCCTCCCACTCTATAGGTGTATATATATATATATATATATATATATATATATATATATATATATATACATATATATATATATATGCCCATCCTTTCTTTTCGTTTTCGTTTCATTTCATTTCATTTCATTTCGTTTCGTTTCGTTTCGTTTCGTTTAGTTTCGTTTCGTTTCGTTTCGTTTCGTTTCGTTTCGTTTCGTCTCGTTTCTTTTTCGTTTTCGTTTTCTTTCCATTTTCTTTATAATTTACTGTTTTTACAACGTCGGTGTTAATGTTTCATTACAACGGCTTAACGAAAATAATAACAAGATATACCAAGAATATTATTCGTCGTATAACAAAATCAGTCGAAACAGGAAAATTCCTGGTGTACCACTTTCGAATTGTTAGAACGTTATCCTAATGCGAACTTTCTACATGTATGAATCGTATGAGTCCATTTTATCTTCCCTCTCCCTCTCTCTCTCTCTCTCTCTCTCTCTCTCTCTCTCTCTCTCTCTCTATTCACATATATTTGCTCTTCGCTCGGCTTACACTCGCATCCGGTGTGCAACGTTATTACTATAATTGGAAACTATGATACGCGTTCGTCAACCTATCGCAATGTATTACGATAATCTAAGCGCTTACGTTTTATAAAGATAACGTATAGTCCTGTAATAAACGTACGGAAAGATTACTAATACACATTAACGTTTAATATATGTATAACCCTTATTATACGTACGTGTACGCGGGGTACATAACTGATAAATAATTAAACGCATTAGTTTGATACATAAATAAATATATAATTTGTTACGATCGAATCGTTGTTATTATTAAATATTTACGATATAAACGAACAGTCTTTTTAATACAATAATGGTTATAGTAAATTTGTTTACTAATTGTTCTTATTAATTACTCCCTAATATAAACGTGTATTTATTTACTAAGCAAATCTCAATCTATATATATATATATATATATATATATATATATATATATATATATATATATATTTGCACATACATACGTATGTATCTAGGTATATATATACGTGAAATCTAGGCTGTCCATTGTATAAGAACGAACGGAAGAAAAATTTCGGAATATTGAGAAAACGTGCTGGTCGTGGGATAAGATCTCTCCTTTGGTGAAACTTCAAGATAGAAAGAAAAAGAGAGAAAAAAAAATAAAGAAAGGGGAAATAGAGAGAGAGAGAGAGAGAGAGAGAGAGAGAGAGAGAGAGAGAGAGAGAGAGAGAGAAAGGAAAAGAAAGTACCTTCGACATTTTCGATTCGTTTCAATCTCAACCGGGCCGAGTACAAAGCAATCAACATTTATGCAAATCCATCGATTCGAGAGCGTATCGTACGAACGATCTGAGAGTAGGTATATGCACACTACTTAGAAACGATAGATCGAAAATAGTGCCGTGGTGGTAGTATTACTACATGTATATACGTATAACAACGCCTGAAAACGTGATTACACTCTGTCGATGTACTTACATGTGTCCACATATTAACACGTGTCGTAATAAGAAAGATGAAACAAAAAAAAAAAAACGAGAGAAAAATCATGCGAACGAAAAGACGAGGGGGTCGTGGGAGAAAGAAAGAAAGAGGTGCAGGAGGAACAGATATTACGAAAAAGAAAAAATAAAGAAATAAATAAATAAAAAATAGAAGAATAAAAATTATATTCATTATCCAGCTTTCTCGAGGACGAAAATCGATATATATATATATATATATATATATATATATATATATATATATATATATATAGAGAGAGAGAGAGAGAGAGAGAGAGAGAGAGAGAGAGATAAAGAGAGAGAAAGAGAGAGAAGCAACAAAACACTTCGTTCACGAAGAGCTCTGCGGTCGAGGTAGAGACGATGCATTTTCATTAGCATAAGATTCTTTTTAGTAATATCACATTATGCTGCCCTCTTCTTCTCCTCCTTCTCTGAGCCCCTTGCCCCTTCCGCGTCCCCCCTCTCAATCTCTCCCTCCCTTCTACCTCCTACCTCCTTCTCCTCCTCCTCTTCCCCTCCCCCATCCCCTTTCACCCTACTCCTACTCCTTCAAACTCTCGTCGCCACCCTCCTCTCCTCCTACTGGCTAACAGAGAATGGAGCAGCAACAGAAACAGCAGCGGCAGGCAGCAGCATCAGCAGCATCAGCATCACCACCATCACCATCACTACCTACCACCACTATCACCACCCAGAAAGCGGGAGCGAGGCACGTCAGAGGCTATCA
>OU426864.1:4909314-4914314 GCA_911387685.1 Dolichovespula media | reverse complement strand
ATACCATCAATATTAACGATCTTAACGTTTCAATATTAAATACTATCATAATTTAACACGTTGACTACTAAAATAATTTCTCCACAAATCGATACACTCGACTATTATTATATATATTCGTAAATGTTTAAACGTAAGAGATGAAATAGAGAATTCATCGATATACATATAATATATTACTTTTGCATCAGAAATTTATCCTAATCAAAAGGAAGATCGTAAAACTGTTTTTTTTTGTTTTTTAAATGATGTCTGCAAAATTGATTATCTATAAATAATATTGTATTAGTAATTTTACATCGGTTGTCACTTAATACTGACCCGTTATTATGTAAATTTAATTATTATATAACTTAAATAAAAAAAAAAAAAAAAAAAAGAAAATAACTTTTTTACACGTACGAAACTTTTGTAATTTAAAACGTTTCAAAAGTTTCTTTCTTAACATTAAAGAGATTAAAACCATACTTTCTCCCTCTCTTTATTTATCTTTTTCTATCAAACGTCTAATCCAAAATGATAAAATAATATCAACGAATGTTCCTATTGGTGTCTTTCGTGATTCGAACATGATTTAACGTAGCATTAATCGTCGAGAGAAATTTTGGAATTTCGTCGAGTGCTTAATATGAATGAACGTACCCGACGATTTCTCCCTCGTACGAATTAGATTCGATCGTATGAATCATTAATGTAGCGATTAGTTTTAGATCGATGCTAACGATGATGACGAAAGGGATACAGCAAAATTTATGATAGAAATGTTATTTCTATTCGTATTTAAAATTGGAAATTTGTTTCTTAATTCTCTCTCTCTCTCTCTCTCTCTCTCTCTCTCTCTCTCTCTCTCTCTCTCTCTCTCAAACTTGAAATATAATTTTGTGAATTTTGATCGATTCCCAAATAAATTTCAAAACCTTGAAACGTTCAAAATTTAATAAGACTAATTCAATATCGAAACGTCGAAATAGACGCCACGAATCAAAACTTCAACGCGAGCGGGCTTCTATTTTAATAACTTTTTCCCCTCGAAAAAGTAACGCAGAATCTATTAAGAAAAAAAAAAAAAGGGACAAGCAACCCCCGTCGTACATATCAAAGTTTTCTAATTCATAATTCTTTGGGCGCATCGAGGGTATGATGATTTATTTTCACGCCTGCAACGTTATCGGAAAATAGCCGAGTAAAGTCGATGGTATCAACGAGATTACGGGGCCTGGTCCGTGACATCGATACATTAATCGTAGAGTTACCTACGTTCTTCCCTTCTTCGGTTTAAAAGGCAATTCGTCGATCGCGTGCTCCTCGTTTTCATAGATCATCATATACATGTATGTGTATCTATATAAATAGGTACGTATATATATATATATATATATAATACACATATTATATGTATATACATATATACATATATATATATATATATATATATAATACACACACGCACGCACACACGTATACATATACACATATGGATATATATACCAAAGTTAAATCCACTCTCTAAGGAAAAAAGAAAAACAATGAAATTCTATATAAAGTTCCGAATTTCTATTTCTAGTTCTAATAAAATAATACTATATATTTAATATATTCACCATATATATATATATATATATATATATATATATATATATATATCAAGGATGAAATTTGTAATTAATAATGTCTAATCGTCTTTCCTTCTACAAATTTCATCCTTGACGACCTAATATATGTACAGTTAAATGCAAGTAATAGCAATAACAATAAATGTACATTAATAATGAAGTAATATTACGATACAAAAAAAAAAAAAATCGGGATGTCGGATAAGTTATCGAAAGTACAAAAACGTCAAGAAACTCGCTATTCTCCGATTCGCTTGTACGAGAAAGTACGACAATGTTTTCCCTTTTGCCAAGCGAGGTAGCTAAGAAATATATATATATATCCGTCGGGCAAAGTCGGCATCATTTATAGTCATAGACAGCATTTAAGTCGTTCAAACAGAACGAAGAATATGTCGGCAAAGACCGTAGTCGGTGTAGCTTCTCTTACACGCTAAAGACATACGACTCTAGTCGTGGATCGTTGGAAAACTAATTTATACATTCGGTTTATAGTCCTTCCCTGGTAGTGAAGGGTTGCTACCAATCGTATACGCGTACACGTATGTGTACGTGCGGGTGTGCGCGCGTGTGCTAGCTTATGTGTGCGCGCGCATATCCGTGTAAGACAATCCTTGCCGACACCAGATGTTCTAACGTTGAGAAGGGTCTTCTCTCTCTCTCTCTCTCTCTCTCTCTCTCTCTCTCTCTCTCTCTCTCTCTCTCTCCCTCTCTCTGTATCTATCTTTTTCTCTCTCATTCTTAGTATTACTCTATTTCTCTCTTGTGTATAGACCAATATAAGGGCTTATTCTATAACGTACAATTAAGGGTGGACATTGTAACGCTAAGTGAACTACCACCACCGGCTTAGAACCCTCACGCTTTGACATGGGGGAACTCTGTTTTTTTCAAAATCTAATAAATCTACTATGGGGTTGTGTCGAGAAGTATATTCGAGTACTCTACACTGACGTTAAACCGATCAAGATTTTACTCTTTATATATAATATACTCATACATTTTATTCACATATTACATATACAAGCACGTATATATATATATATATATATATATATATATATATATATATATCTTCTCTATATTTTTCTCTATCGAATTGAATATACTTACTAACTTCAAAACTTATTCAATCAATTTTATCGAATAGCTTCGTCAAAATTCACGGTACGCTCTCCCTCCCTTCCTCTCTCTCTCTCTCTCTCTCTCTCTCTCTCTCTCTCTCTCTCTCTCTTCCCCTCTTTATCTATCCATCTATCTCTCTCTCTCTCTTTCTCTTTCAATTTTTTTTTTTTTTCATTTTACACTGCTATTATTCAGAAGATCGGAATGCAGGTACAGTTATGGTTACCAGTAACATAGAGCTCTTGCCTGACAATAGTGACGACTTCTTTCTGCCTCCCTCCCTCCCTCCCTCCACTCTCGGTCTCTCTCCTTCTTTCTCTCTTTCATTCGTTTCCACTCCTCCGCGATTTTCTTTATATCCTCTTCGGCACCTATCTCTCTCTCTCTCTCTCTCTCTCTCTCTCTCTCTCTCTCTCCACCCCCTTCTATATCCCATGTATTCTATACGTGTCTTTAACCTCATAGCCTCGTCTTCGTCTTATTCTTCGGTGGCTGCGGTACGTTAAGTATGTACGCGTACAGGCCGAGTTCACTCGCGGAACGTACTTACCTACGTCGTCGGCAGGTAGACCTCGAACGACACACAATCGATAACGTCGTCACGATCGCGAAGAGACACGCACGCTTCTCTGTCCCTTTATGTTAATGACCACTTAATATTCAACCTGCGATCGCTTCCTCTTTTTCTACTTATCGCTTAATCTCTATCTCCATCTCTTTCTCTATCTCTCTCTCTCCTTCCCTCCCTACCTCTTTCTCTCTCTTTGATTCTTTATCCATATCTTTATCTTTCTTTCTTGTAACAAGCTGCTTCACATTACACGGGGAAATTAATTTTTCTTCGGACGAGATACAAGCGGCAAAACTTTAAAGAACACTTCTCTCTCTCTCTCTCTCTCTCTCTCTCTCTCTCTCTCTCTCTCGGGCGCGCTTTCTCTGTCTCTCTCTCTCTCTCTCTCTCTCTCTCTCTTTTCTCTCTCCTTCTATCTTTTTTTGTTTGTACGAAGAAAGATCGACGTGTCGAGGATATCTTAAATGATTCTTTTTGATTCCTTATCTTTCATTCTTTCATCTCTCTCCTTTTCATCTTTTCTTTTTCTCATTTTTATCCTCTTGTTCGATCAAGTTTCATTAATCCCCATCGGTCGTACGCCATGTGAAAAATGATATGAGCGAACATTTTGGATAACTTGACTAATTTTCGTACGCATTATACAACGTATAGACGTAAATGTACATACGTTCGCTTTTACTATCTTAATATTTAAATAGACACGTGGTAACGGTAAATAATAACAATTTTCAATCGTATCGAATTCGAACGATTGTTTTTTTACACGCATTATCATAATTTGAATCTTCGCGCTACGAGCGAGTGATTCGGATTGACGATTTTTAATTTCTTTTTTCATTATTTTTTGGCCATTTCCTTTCATTTTATTTATTTATTTATTTATTTATTTTTTATATTGAAGCGTTATAGAAAAAAAAATCATTTAAGAAATTAAATAAGAACTTCCTTTTGGAAAATACCAAAGGTAGAACGAATGAAATCGGAATTAATCGAGAGAAAAAAAAAGGAAAAAACAAGTAAAAAAAACGAACTAGGAAGACTAGAAAAACGATTATTATAATAAGCGTATTCTCCTAAAAAACAAAATTATGGTGAAGTGAAAAATAACAGCGATAATGTAATTTATAATGACTCTGAAGATTTAAATTTTTAATGTGTTTTCTGTAAGTTGGTTATATAACGTGTATGCAATACTATAATTTAAGAAGAAAAAAAAAATTTTATATAGACATAAACAAAAAAGAAATTGGTTTATAGAAACTAGATTCGGTCAGAAAGATTCAACTCCTTTCGTAATAAACAACAAAAAAATAAACAACAAAAAATAATAAATAAACAAAGCATTTGTTTCTCAATCCAATTGAAAGAGTGTTACAGTTCGAAGATCTTTACTTAACAACTCATTAATCTTACTTATATAATATTTTAATCGATTCGTCTAATGTTACCTCATCTCCATTGATAGATACAATAAAATAAATATTTATTTTCAATCAATCCAAATTTATTTCGATTATACCGATCGAAAATCAATACATATTATAAATAAAATCGAAAGATTTAATATAATAGATATAATTAACAAAAAAGCTCGCTAATCGTGAACCTAATAAATATCACGTTCAATCGAGAATCCATAGTTCTCTACTTCCTGAGACAATTTTCTAAGCAATAAATAATGGGTCGTA
>OU426864.1:4889314-4896814 GCA_911387685.1 Dolichovespula media | reverse complement strand
CCTCTCTCTCTCTCTCTCTCTCTCTCTCTCGCTCTCGCGTTCAAGATTATTTCAAGTTAAGAAGCACGGTTTAACGACTTTAACGTTTTCAATAAAATAATTAATCGGTTCTCGTATCATTCGAATAATTTGATCCCGTCTATCAAATCGACAGAGTTAAAATCAACGATGAAAGTATTCCGTCCCCACCCCTCCCCCACCCCCTCCCCCTCCCCCTCCATCAATCAAAACCACTAGGCTCGGGCCGTCCACGCTGATTGCTCAAGCCGAAAGTATTCCGCACTCAAAGGGCTAAGAAGGGATATCCCATATTACCAAAAATGTATTTCGACGTTTAAATTGAGTTCCTTTCAATTCGAAATAATCCTAAATTTGAAAGAGAAATGGAAAAACAGAAAAGGGAGAGAAGGAAGATGGCTCGTTAAATTGATTCCCTCCTAAATCCTAGTAATTTTATGATTGACTAAGAATCGAACGGGAGCCTCTTCTGACGTGCGTGTACGAACATGAAATGGGGAGCGAATGTAATAGGGAGAGAAAACGGGGACGGTACGAAGAGCAAGGAACGCAAACATAGTGAATTGTAACGTTTACGAGCGTACTTTTTAATTATGTTTCTTTCTTTATCATCTTCATCAAAGGTAAATTTTTTTTCCTTTTTTCCCTCTCTCTCTCTCTCTCTCTCTCTCTCTCTCTCTCTCTCTCTCTCCCTCTTTCTTTAATGACCAAGACGAGAAAGTTTCATTTAACGGTATAAAAATCGATCTGACACGATAAATTTGAACGAAAGTTTGTAAGCTAAATTTGTAAAATCCATTAGACTTTTATTCGACGGCTTTACGTTCAAAGTTCACTCCCTCCCTAACGAATGATTTTATTCGTAGATACGTATCTGCTTTGTTGGCATTATATAATTTCAGTAATTTCTTTTTGTTTCGTTTATAAAAAAAAAAAAAAAAAAAAAAAAAAAAAAAAAGAAAAAAAGAAATGAAGGATATTACATGAAACATATAATATTTATTTACTTGTACTCGATAAAAGTAACAACACAATTCCAGTATATTTTGTGTTCCAAAAGAAAAAGAAAAAGAAGAGAAAAAAGAGAATGAAATAGTACTTAAAATTTTAGAAAATCCAATGACAAAATCGATAAATAAGAGAACGCAGTATGCCCGTAAGATAGAAGCTAATCGATGCTTATGCAAAATGATACGATCAAAAGAAGAAAAAAAAAATGATTAATGAATCGAGGCAACTAATGAGAAAGAAGTCGATTAACAATATCCACAACCATAGTTCACGTAATTAGAATAACTAGTAGAAACAACGCTTAAATAATACTGATATATTAGCGATAAAACATTAATCCTTTTTCCTTCCTTTTTTTTCAATAAAAACTCTCTCTCTCTCTCTTTCTTGCAGTATATTAATTATTTTACTAGAAAAAAATAAAAAGGAAAACAAAAAAGAAGAAGATCGAGTCACGGTGAGCACGAATCATGACGAAAGGAGAAATATTAAAATTATAAATAAATAAATAAATAATTAAATAAAAATTAAATTAAAAAGTTGGAGGAAAGCATTTAAAAAAATAATAATAATAAAAAAAAAGAAATATCCGAAATATAAGATGAAGTCTCGAAATATGAATGAACGTTGAAGGAACGATTTTCAAAAAAAAAAAAAAAAAAAAAAAAAAAAGGAAGAAGAAAACAGTAAAAAGTAAGTAGCGGCACCTCTACGCCGAGAGTTCGACGTTGTCGATCGGATACGGTACTAAACTTCTCCTTATTTAAGTTACCGTCGTTAGCACATTCTTTTCCATTCGATACCGGCCGATAAAGTCCTCGAGCCGTTCAGTAAAGCCGCCAGGGCCGTCTCCTTTCGACGAGTCGCAAGGCGAGACGAAATGACGCGATACGACACACACACACACACACACACACACACACACACACACACACACACACTTGGGAGAATTAACCAATCGATGGATCGATCAAACCGATCCATACATCCTCACCCATCTATCTATCCATCCATCCATCCATAGAACGATCGATCGATCGATCGATTTATCGATCTATCGATCTTTCAACATTCTATACATCGAAAGGAACGGTCACGATGGCTCATTTCCGCGAGTTTGCTCGTTTCTCTGTAAACAGGTAGAAACGAGTAACAACTCGAGCTCGAACGAGCGAAGGATGAGGGGAAAGGACGAAGAAGAGGGAGAGGGAAGTGGGAGTGGGAGGAGAAGGAGGGGAGAGAAAAAAATATGAGTGAAGTGTGGGATAGGGGACGAATGTAGAATCTAGATACATACGTACCTACGTTTTATGCGTGTGTTTGTAACAAAGAAAGAAAATAAGAAAGACAGACAGACGAGAGAGAGAGAGAGAGAGAGAGAGAGAGAGGAGAGAGAGAGAGAGAGAGAGGAAAATACAGAAAGAAAAAAAAGATGAAGAAAGAAATAAAGAAGGAAAGAAATGGGGAATCGTCGCGATCGTCCACCTTCGAGAAATACAGAGAGAGCCCGTGCGTACGAATTCTAAAACCGATTCAGAGGTTATAGTCGAACCCGATTTAGTGGGCTCACAGGCCGATAAGTACCCATGGTAAAGTGGCAGTTCCTCTCCTCCTGAAACGACTGCCGATACGAGTGGCATAGCCGCACGCTCGTGTGCTCTCGAGATTCTACTCTCTCTCTCTCTCTCTCTCTCTCTCTCTCTCTCTCTCTCTCTCTCTCTCTCTCTCTCTCTCTCTCTCTCTCTCTCTCTCTCTTTCTCTTCCCCTCTTTTTCTCTCTCTCCTCATCTATCTATCTATCTATCTATCTTCCTCTCTCTCTCTCTCTCTCTCTTTCTCTCTCTCTCGCTCTTCACGTTGTTGTTGCTTTCAGTAACGGCTCGCGAACGAGAGCTACCGTAGGAAGAAAGCGCCGAGTCACGATTCGCTCGTTACCGTCGATCCCCCTCTCGATATCTCGAATCGTGAAATCACGAAAATCATCCACTTGCTCTCTCTCACTCTCTCTCTCTCTCTCTCTCTCTCTCTCTCTCTCACTCTCTCTCTCTCTCTCTCTCTCTCTCTCTCTCTCTCACACTCTCTCGATCTATCCGTCTATCTCTCTCTCTCTCTCTCTCTCTCTCTCTCTCTTCCTCGTTTTATTCCTTCTTTCCTCTTCCTTCGTCTTCTTCTTTCTTCTTCCTTCTTCTTTTCTGTACCTACTTACTCTACGCCCATTCGCATCCCTACTTTACCGTGCCATACAAGTCGATCATACTGCTTAGCGAGTGCATTCGGCATAATGCATAATTCCATGGCCCGAGGTGCAATGCAGCACGAGCGATATCATCTATGTACATTATCTATGTACATACGTATGTACTTACGTACATATATGTACGTACAAATATGAACTATCGATCTTAATCCCGATGGTCCTATGATAAAAAATTGATGATTAATATCTACGAACGATCGTTGATAATAATTTAATTCAATAAATTGCTGATAGTTTCGAGAGTATTAGAATAATGAGATATACCGAGATTATTTATATTATACAATGTTCGTATAAAATCGTTTGTATGGTACTTTCCATTAATCTAATTTGTATCAATTATTCGACGATTAACGATTGATTGTACAAATGACGAGATCGATAATCATCAGAAATTGCATGTTAACCGTGGAAAGAAGAAGAATTATAGATTCCGATAAAATTTCTATTAATATCACGAAATATTTTTTCATGTAGTATCGTTAAAAAAAAAAAAAAATAAGGAAAAACAAATTACATTATAGAGAATGACGCGTAATATAAATTACATTATCGCGAATAACGAATTAAGAAAATTGGAAAAAGAAATTCGGACAAGTAAGTAAAGGATGAGAACACGATACGCAAGATATAAACAGACGTTCGAATTAATCGATTATAACAACTGTAGAAAATAATCAAATTAAAATATTCATGTTACAGAAATACGACATTTAACAATCTGGCTTAAGAATGATGAAAAGGGATTCGATTGAAAATTTGCAAAACAAAAAAAAACGAAAAGTAAAAAAGAAAGAAGATAAGGGAAAAAAGCAAAAAAAAAAAGAGAGAAAGAAAAAAGGGAAATAATAAAAAAGAATTATGAATATGTTAGAACAGATGTGTGTCGAAGTTCGCCTAACTTCGTTTATTCGGATACACTTTTATCCTAAAGAGGACACTTCTCTCTCTCTTCTTTTTTATTTCTCCTTTTTTTCTCCTCTCTTTTCTTCCTTTATTACTCCTAAAGCCACGAGGGGTAGCTAGGAAATTCTTCCCGGATTATCTTTATAATACCGTCTACGATCTAATTCAGGGAACGAAGGGACACGCGCTCGTAACCCCCGGGTAGCCAATTCGTACGGGGCGGAAATAAAATTTCTTTTCGGGGATAGAACCACCCGTCACCGCCCTTAGAAATCTAACCTGCAATTCGCAGTCGGTGGCCAAACCCTCAAACTCTATGGGGCCGAAGAGAGGGGGAGGGAGGCTTTCTACGATGATAAGTATAATGATTTAACCTTCTCTTAATTTTTCCTCTTTCTATTTTATTTAACCGAAAATTTTTGGAATAGAGGAGATATTCATTATTGTGTTCTCTCAAGGGTCGATAACTTTTGTTTTTAACTTTTGTTTACGACAGAATATTATCTAAATTTACGACTAAACATTGTCTCGCTCTTTGTCGATCTTTAGATTTTATTTATTCGAAAATTTTGGCAATGATAAAGGACTCATAAAAAGAAGAAATAATGATACCGTTAACCCTTAAGGGACGATAACTCTTTTTGTTTTTTATTACATCCGTTCACATAATGACAGGATATTAACTAGATTTATTATTGATACATTGTCTAACTTTTATCTTTATATTTTATTTATTCGAAAATTCTGGCGTTTGTAAAAGATTCGTAAAAAGAAAAAGAAAATGTTACTATTAATCATTGAGGGTCGACGACTCTTTCTTTTTTTTTTTTTTTTTATTACATCCGTTCGCACAAGGACAGAATATTAACTAGATCTATTGCTCAAACATCGTCTCACTTCTATCTTTCTATTTTATTTATTTGAAAATTCTTGCAATATTGAAAGATTTGCAAAGATGATTTTATTATTAATCCTTAATGCTCGCCATTTATATTTTTCTTTTTTTTTTCATAATACTCATTTACAAAACAACAGAATATTGATTGAATTCTATGACTAAACGACGTTCCCTTAATTTTTTTTTCCTTTTGTTTCTTTTCGTTTTACTAATAATGACAGCGAGAAATTCGTACAATAAAAAAATTTAATTATTAACCTTTGCTAACGAGTAACGATATCGTTAACAAAATATTAGTTAAATTTCGAGAAACTATTATTAATGATAATGAAATTTCGTGTTCCTCGGTACAAGTGCGGATGTTTCCACGCACACGTAAACCTTGCGACCTTTTAAGACTTGAATACGAGGCGGAGTATTATGTTTAAAAAAATTGAAAAAAAAAAAAACCAAAAAAGAAAAAAGAGAAACGTAGAGTTGAAAGGAAAAAAAAAACAATAAAGGACGAAAATAAATAAATTTGTTAATTAATAAAGATAAACAACGAGGTAGGACAAAGTTAGATGAAATATTCGATCCCTTCATTTCGTTGACATTCGTTTCAACGTCGATCGGGAGTACGCACGTGTTGTTGTCGAATTTCAAGAGGGGTTGAAACACTCGGCAGGGGTTGTATGAGTACGAATGCGAGAGTGTCGGCGGGCGAAATAAAAGGGCGATTTACTCGGTTAGGAGAGCGATTACAATATCCATCCCCGTCTAGTGACCAATAAGAAATTTAGAAAAACTAGATCAACTCCCGTGGGGCTCTCGAATGAGAGCGAGCAAGAGCGAGAGAGAGAGAAAGAGAGAGAGAGAGAAAGAGAGAGAAAATGTCAACGAGAGAGAGAGAGAGAGAGAGAGAGAGAGAGAGAGAGACAGAGAGAGCAAGCGAGAGAAAGAGAAACACATACACGGTTTTAAAACCCATCTGTCGATCCTAAGTCAGACTTATAAATATTTCACGTCCGGACTCTTCGAAAGCTAACTCGAGTAGCTCGAATTAGACGAATCCAACGAAGCGAAAAGGAGAACGAGAAAGAATTTAATTCGCGGTCGAAACGTGAGCAAATAAAAAAAGAAAAAAAGCAAAAGAAAACTTTTCGTTGGTTTCACGGCTCATTGAACTCGTGTGCCCACGATAACCGCATAACGCCTAATCGCTCGTGAAAAATGTCACGTTGATATCTTCGAGAAAGACGATTAAAAGAGACGCGTCTCTAATCGTTCGTGGCAAGGTACCGTCACTATCGATGACACGAGAGAACACTTGCGTTCGGACAGTTATTCGTCCTTGACGATTGTATCGTGTATCACGATTAACATCGTAAATATATTAAACTAATCTCTACGACGATGCTTTTCTAATATTCGATATTTACATACGTAACCCCAAAAAGGTTGTCTATTTTATTATTTATTTATTTATTTATTTATTTATTTATTTATTTATTTATTTACTTAGTCTTTTTTCGTATTTATTTTCAAACAATTAGATAACTAATTGGCCTGGATTAAAACGATCGCACGTGATTCTTATATAAATTATAATTATTATTATAAAATATATATATATATATATATATATATATAAATTATTATTATAAAAAGAACCCGATCACGCGTAGACGGAAGCCGTTTGAAATATTAATATTCACGTATAAGAGATTTTGTCTACTTCGTTTAATTTCTTTTCTTTCTTTTTTTGTTTTTTCCTTTTTATATAAAAACAAAATTACCTTAAGAGCTTACTACAAAGGACACATCGATATTTCTAATAATTCATGAACGAAGTCGAAAATACGATTGAATTGGATCGAGTCGATCAATTCCAATGGCCCATTATTAGACATTCCACAAAAGATGTTCGAAATAATAATTACATTTATCGAATGTTGTTCCAACGAAAGATCGAGGTAATGTAATTTTACATACTACATGGGTATCGTATTTATTCAGTCGATCCTTATAAAACAACGTGACCATCTATCGATCTGAAAACATTGTTATAACGTAGTAAGTGGATTCTATTCGAGTCGACGCTCGCTAAAGTCATAAAAAGAGCCTTGCCTCTTTGTCCACGGCACGAAGAGAAAAAGCGCGTTCTCGCTTCTAATGTAAATCAAATAATAATCGTCTTCGCGCAATGGAAAACTAGAGAGGTGTGCTAACGCGTTGCCAATACATACATATACAAAAAATAGAGAAAGAGAGAGACAAAGATAGAAAGAGAGAGAGAGAGGGGGGGGAGGGGGAGAGGAAAAGAGAGAGAGGGTTATAGAGTGAATCGTATATTAGACGAAGAAAAAGAAACTTATGAAGAGGGCCGATGCGAGTTATGCAAAGGAATGAAGTTCCTTTTACTATTTACA
>OU426864.1:4884314-4886814 GCA_911387685.1 Dolichovespula media | reverse complement strand
GATTTTATAAAAGTTATTCGTATGTGTATATATATACACACACACACATACATATATATATATATATATATATATATATATATATATATGTATCTATATATAATCTATATCAATATATATAGATATAGAATATATGTATAGATATAGAAAGTTATACACATATATGTGTATACGTGCGCGCGCGCGCGCGCGTGTGTTCAATCCTTTGCAATGTAATTACTAGTCTCGGTTTTTTCTTTTTTTTTTTTTTTAGACTAATTCAATGAACGAATTTCATTTATTCTATCTTATTTTTCTTCTTGTTTCTTTTTTCTTTCCTTTTTAATATCTTACACGCGATCAAATTGCACGGATACAAATTACAATATTTCTATTGTTTACTCCACATACCTGTTTCCGATTATTCCCTTTTACTTATGATCGTTATAATTATTATTTTATTTTAAAATCTTTAAGAAGAAACACAACGTTCTTAAAAATAAATGTCTGAACTTTCTAATCATTCTTTCATAAACGTGCTTGATTTTGAATATTTCATTTTACTTCTATATTAAGAATGCTATCTCACGATATAACTTTTTAATACAACTGTTTCTTGCTATCTCTCTCTCTCTCTCTCTCTCTCTCTCTCTCTCTCTCTCTCTCTCTCTCTCTCTCTCTCTCTCTCTCTCTCTTTCTTGTTTTATTAACTATTGTGTCACGTACTTCAGAATATGAAGAATTTCAAATTTATTATAAATCGAAAAAAGAAATCTTTACGAGTATGGATATTGGAGAAGTAAAATAAAAAAGAAAATACAAAGTAACAAAAAAAGACAAAATATCGTAACTATGTATAATAAGAAATCGAACGACCATGTACTTTAGATTGCGACGGAATTACTTATGAGATAGGAATAAATCGAATCGTACGAATAAATCGTATCCCGATTTATCATCACAATAGTAATAATTAAAATAATAATAATAATAAGAATAATAATAATAAGAATAATAATAATAAGAATAATAATAATAATAATAACAATAACAATAATAACAATAATAATAACGAGCAAAACCAGCAATGGCCACAACATCGTACGGCAATATCGATCAACACAATTTCGCATTCGTAATAATACGATGCACCAAAAAAAAAAAAAAAAAAAAAAAAGGAAAAAAAGAGAGGAAAAAAGTGGGAAACAAGTAAGAACAAAGAAAAAACGAAGATAAAACAAAAAGAAAGAAAGGAAGTAGGGAGGGAGGGAGGGAAGGAAGGAAGGAAGGAAGAAGAACGGGGAGAAAAAAAGAAAACAAAAATAAAGGAAGAAAGGAAAGAAGAAACGAAAAAAAAAAAAAAAAAACAAAGCTATCGAACCGTTCCAAAGGAAAATTACGTCCCGATCCTCTAAAATATGGAAAAAGTCGTTTGAGTATGCACACACCTGCTTTCAGCATTGATTAGTAAAATCAACTTCGCCGACTCGCTTTTGCGGACCCGCTAACGATTTTGATAAATTCATGAAAAGTTTTTCACGTTTCTGTCAAGATTACGATAATTCCGATGACGGGAAGAGCTTTCTCCCTCCCTCCCTTTCTCCTTCCCCACATGCCCTCCCGCCTCTCTCTCTCTCTCTCTCTCTCTCTCTCTCTCACTCGCAAACGAGATGAGTTTCTGGTATAGTTAGGTGGGGGAAGAGAAACGAAAAAAGAAAAAAAAACAAATATTTATTTCGAGATAGTGCCGATAAATTTCATGCGATTATACCGTTTCGACCGATCGTTTAATACAAATGCGGTATCTGAAAATCATATAAAACTTTTGCAATTTCACTCTCTCTCTCTCTCTCTCTCTCTCTCTCTCACTCTCTCTTTCACTCACTCACTCACTCACTCTCTGTCAGAAGAGAAAAGTACGATTCATCATATATAATAAATTAATAAATAGATAGATAAATAAATAAATAAATAAATAATAATAATAATAATAATAATAATAATAATAATAATAATAATAATAATAGTAATAATAACAATAATAAAAATAACCTGGAAAAAAGAAGGAAAGAAAGAAAAGAAAGAAAGAAAAAGAAATAAAGAGAGAGAGAGAGAGAGAGAGAGAGAGAGAGAGAGAGAGAAATACGTTTCTATTAATCCAATTCGAAAAGAACGGCCATGAGAGAAGAAAAAAATCTATTCCCATTTCTTTTGGTATTATTAAATAACATAAACGGAATGGAAACCAACCGACTGTTATCGAATAAAATCATGATCGATTTTTATCGACTACATTCCCTCTTAACCCCACCCTCCACCACTCTCCCACACATTGAACCTCTCCCATTTTTTTTTTACCTCCTTTCTTCGATTTATTATTCTTATCGCTGTTGTGGCCTGTTTAACACATCGCTCGGTTCGATATTTTATCAACAACCAATACACAAGATACCGATATCGATACCGATTTTGAATAATATAATCGTTTAACGTATCGTTTTATTAACAAGAAAGAACAAGT
>OU426864.1:4854314-4876814 GCA_911387685.1 Dolichovespula media | reverse complement strand
TAACGTACATGTTACGTATATAGGCATACATAAGCATAAATAGATATATATATAGTATACATATATATATATATATATATATATATATATATATATATACGTACGTATATAAATACACACATATATATACATACATATATATATAGATATATATAGATATATATATACACGCATATACAAATCGAGGTCCGTTCTACCCCATCTCAAGTGACAGGCGGCCGCTTACGTAACGGATTATTCTCGCTATGATAACGATACTCCAGGCGCGAATACGAAACGACAGAAACGATCCTTCGTACGACGGGTTATTCGCGGCGCTGCCTGCGACCCTGCCAGAAATACGTCGTGACTGACCCGAATAATCATCTCCTCCTCATCCTCTATCTCCTCCTCCTCTTCCTCTTCTTCCTACTCCTCCGCCACTCTCTTCCTATCCAATACTTCCACCTCGTTCCTTCTTTACGTAGTCCACGACGTCGTCGCCGACGTCGTCTCGTCCACCTACTTTTTTTTTAATATATCTATATATCCATATATATATATATATATTTATATTATATATATATATATATATATATATATATATGCATATGCATATATCGTTACCTGTGTGGCGTCTGTGAAAGCGTCCCGCCGGGATTCCTTCCTCTCGTTTACCGCAACGATTACAGACCGACCTACAAATATATACGGAAAGGAAAGGAAATTATGACAGCTGCGCTCGTCATGGAAAACGTTAACTGGGATCCCGGTGAGTTGTCTCGAAAGATAACCCTGTATCTTCTCTCTCTCTCTCTCTCTCTCTCTCTCTGTTTTCATCCCTTTGAACGCACGAGTGACTCTGCGTCTCTCTGTTTTTCTCTCTCTCTCCCTCTCACTCAACACACTCGCTCGGTGTACTCGTGTATACACAAAAAAGCAGTGTAGATATGTAGGAAATTAAATATATCTATATATATAGACATATAAAACGATTCGTTCGTTTTAGTGGCAAAACGAATTTTTGTGTTTTTCTTTTCTTTTTTGTTACGAGAGAAGAAAAGGAGTAGAGAAAGAGTAAATAATCAAGAGAAAAAGGCAAGAAAAGAGAGGAAAAATAAACAACAACCGCAACTTGGAATTTAAAAAAAAAAAAAAAAGCGGAGATCTTTGACAAAACGTGTGACGTTAATTCATCGACCCGTGTCCGTCCACTCGCCACGAAAATATATTGTCTGACGTAAACCGAGTGTTTTACTCTCTAATGTAGTTGCAAGGTTCTCGCGTGCCAAAACGTCGCGTGGGTTCCTTTGAGATATACACCGGTGTATAGATAGACACAGATAGAAAACGTTCTAGAAAACTGATTACGTTGGTATGTTCGTCCAGTGTTTTCCTTCCTTTTCCCTCGCCCCTCCTCTCCTCAACCCACCCACCCAATCATCCACCCTCTTTCTTTTTTTCTTTCTTTTTTATTTTCTCTTTCTCCTCCTCCTCTTCTTCTTTTTTCTTCTTCTTCTTTACTTTTATCTTCTTCCTTTCATTCGAATATAAGTTCAATCTCTATACGTTCCTACTTTCAGCATTGTCGAAACTTCTCAATTCTTTGAGGGAAAACAAATCGGAAATACCAAGCTGTACCGAGGAAGAGTTCGGCTTTCTTAGCGAGCTATTACAGTCGAAGGAGTTGAACGCCTTGGTAACCGTTCACAATAAGATCTTAAACAATGTCAAGGACGATAAGTTCTTTCCCGTGTTATCAAACTCGATGGACATTGATATCGAGGTCCTCGACTTATTGTCCACGAAAACACACGTCTCGGAGGAGTATAAAGAACTTTTTCATCTTTTGCAAAAACCGCACATGCAGGTGAGAGATATCGTTTTTGTAATTGTTAAGAGATAACTAATCTGCCGCTAACACATTCCGTACTCTTCGTCGTTAAGTAATATTTTTATACGTACGTATGTACGTATGTGTGTGTGTGTGTGTATATACAGGGTTTACTCTGTGCACACGATGCCGTTGCCCAAAAGGATTACTATCCCAGATTACCTGAGATTCCATTGGAAGTCGACGAGGATGAAGAGACGGTGAAGATCGTACAGCTGGTCAAGTCGAACGAGCCCCTGGTACGTCGGATCGATCTAACGATCGGATACTTGAATTAGATTTTGCCCGTACCTATTCCACTTGATTAACCCTTGAAAACGAGAAAATTCCGGGAAGCTCTAATCGTTGATCGCCGGCAATAACGTTATAAGACGCAAATAATAAAACTGACGTGGCTTAGGAGACTCGGTTAGATGGGATCGAGGGTCGAAGTTGATAGGAAGGCTAAGGGCAGGGCAGGGCAGGGGGGGTAAACTGGGATAATAATAAATAATAATAATAATAATAATAAAAAGGAGAAGAAAAAAGCTAGGAACGTTGAACAAAAAACTCTTAGAAGTAGCCTATAACCGAACGCGTATTCTCCTAACGCTATTATCTCGGGTTGTTTTTAATTATCGTTTACTTGCATGCGATATCTCTTTGACGACATCGTCGTAATATCCTTTTTTTTCTTTCTCTCTCTCTCTCTCTCTCTCTCTCTCTCTTTCTCTCTATCTATCTCTTTCTTCAAAGCACCGTTCTTCGGTAGAATAATACCGTAAGACGAAAGAAAATAAACAATGTCTACTAATTTCTAAAGCTTAACGAATATTTCTCTTCGTGTTGTTTGCGTTTGCTCTATGACAACCAAAAAAAAAAAAACAAAAAAAAAGGAGCAAAAAATTTTTCTCTCAAGTAATCACGTATTTCTTTCATCGTCAAACTTGCTTCGAAGTGCGGCGCCGGGGTCGAACCGATCGTGGTAAGTTCGCCTTTTGACTACCCGTAGAGATAGATAAGAAAAAAAATAAAAAGAAAGAAAGAAAACACATATATGTATATATATATATATATATATATGTGTGTATATATATATATATATGTATGTATGTATGTGTATCCTACGGGTATGATAAAAATTTCTTTCTTCAAAAGTTTCATCGATTTCTTTTTTCTTTTTTAATAATCTAAACATCGTTGCACTTATACACCAGTCTGCTGGCTGCCGTTCATTTCTTTCGCATTCTTTTTTAGAACGCCTTCGTCGTTTGGCCTTCTTGCAATATATTATCGCGAATTTCATTACTAAATATGGCTGCGTTTGCTGAATCGACGATTCAATAGAGACGAAGCGAGTTTTTATTATGTGTGTCCATTCTTTTCTTATACGTTTACGCAACCATCAACCCTCCTCCCACCCTCTCACACAACTCCCACTCGCCACCCTTAATTATCTTTTTGTGATCCCCTTTTTCTTTTTATGCCCATTTTGTTTTATCGATTAGCCTTGCCTGTATGTCTGTCATTGTTAAAATATATATATATATATATATATATATATATATATATATATATATATATATATATACCTTGCCTTTGCCAGCTGTATAACCTATTTGTTACTTTTTCTTTCTCTCTCTCTCTCTCTCTCTCTCTCTTTCTTTTTCTCTCTCGCTCACTCTCTTTTTTTGCTCTTTTTCTTTTTTCTTTTCTCATTTTGTTGTTCCTTAATTTGTTTTTTTAATTGTTTTGCATTAGAGTATACGTATGATTTGTTTCAGCTTGTAAATAAAACAATTTCTCTATAACCTTTGTACGTTGTGTTATTGTCCCGCATGTCCATAGTTAATAGTTAAAATTAGTATAATCTTTAATTTTTTAATTCTCGAAGCGAGAGAAGAATAGATTTATTCTTTCTTGTTTTGAGAAACTTATTCAAGTATATTACATACGTACACATATACATACATACATACGTATGTAACGTAATGTATAAAAGGCGAAAATAAATCGAGCTTCGAACGTGATCCTTCTCTCTCTCTCTCTCTCTCTCTCTCTCTCTTTCTCTCTGACTCGTCGTTCGACGATCATAACATTGAAATATCAAAGGAGGGAAAAAATTTATGAAAAGAACAAGAAAAATAAAGTAAAAAATAATAATAACAAAAGGAAAGAAAATGAAGATCGGAAGAAAGGACGCGAAGGTTTCACGTTTTTCGATCACTCGTTTGTTTTTCACTGTTTCTTTTTCTCCGTTTATTTATTTATTTGTTTTCAATTATTTTTTGTTTTCATTTATTTTCTTTACTCTTTTAAAACGGTGTCAAGCCTTCGAGAGAGGACTTTCCTTGTTTCTTCTTTTCGTTCATTTTTCTTTTTTTGAATCTTCTTTTTTCTAAAGAACAACGAAAAAGTGCACTTACTAGCACACGCGCACAATTCGACGAAATGAAAACATTAGTTTGTACCTTGAAAATAGGGAGCGACCATAAAGACCTGCGAGGTAACTGGGAAGATCGTGATCGCACGAATAATGCATGGTGGTGCAGCCGACAGATCTGGCCTTATTCATGTTGGGGATGAAGTCTGCGAGGTGAATGGTATCAGCGTTGAAGGGAAGACACCAAATTGCGTCCTTAAAATCCTGGTAGGTTTTAAGATCGTATTTAGTTTACTAATCTTCGTTCATTAAACTTGAAATTATTTTATTCTATCGTTAGAACCAAAATTTATACTCCTTAAGAGTATCTAGGAACAAAAGAAGAGGAATATTTAACTGAATGCATAAAGAAAATATTAAGAAAAAAGAATCTATATACATATACATATATATATATATATATACACAATTATTATATGCATATGTATTTCGTTTAATGTAAAGTAAATATAAAGAAAACAAAAATAGATATTTAATTCGATGCATAAAGAAAATTTTGTAAAATAAGAAAATACAGATATATAACTCGTTATAAATCAAATATTAAAAATATTTATTATATGTATATATGAATTTCGTTCGATGTAAAGCAAATATTATGAAAACAACAAAAAGAATGATTAATTCAATATAAAGCTAAATATCTTTTTGAAAGGAAATTTTGGCACTAGTCTCATTCAATCTCTTGAAGTTAATTTTAAAATAAAAATAAAGTGCAAAAAAGGAGAAAATAAAAAAAAAAAAAGAAACCATTAGCATTTATAGAAAATATTATTGAGCCTTTGACGAACGTCTTTCAGCAAAATTCGGAAGGTACGATAACGTTCAAGATCGTACCGGCTGACAGCAAAGGTGGAATCCGAGAAAGCAAGGTAAACGACAAAACTCATAAAACTAACGACGATGCGCGATAAGGGAGGGGAAAAAAAAGAAAAAGAAAAATACAAGAAAAAAAAGAAAAGGGGGAAAAAACCACGATGATAATGTGATCCGATCTAACGTAGGTACGAGTGAGAGCACATTTTTCGTATAAGGCATCGGAAGATCCTTATATACCGTGCAAGGAAGCAGGATTAGATTTCGTGAAAGGTGACGTCCTGCACATCGTTAGCCAGGACGATGCATATTGGTAAACGATAAACACATATTAACGATAATTCCTCGATGTAGATACAATTGATATGAACATTTTATTAAAGGCCAAATAAACTAACGTGACATTGAATCAGGTGGCAAGCAAGGAGAGAAGGCGATCGAAATATGAGAGCGGGTTTGATCCCCAGTAGAGCACTTCAGGAACGTAGGATCATTCTCGAGAGACAACAAAAGGATAAAACCGACGATGACAATATAAGTGAGTTGATTCCTTCACGAGTTTTCCCATCGCATTTTCCTTCTTTTCCCTTTTCTTTTCTTTTTCTCTTTTCCCTTTCGCCTAATTTTTGTTTGTGTTTGTCTGTTCGTCCGTCCGTCCGTTCGTTTGTTCGTTTAATCGTTTGTTCGTTGGATGATTGGTTTGTTCGTTTTGTTTTTTGATTCTTTAATTATTATTATCATTATTATCATTATTATTATTATTATCAGAACAACGTCATTCTCATTCACATATTATTCTCATCTCGTGTCAACTCGTCTCGTGTCTCGCAAAGTGCTCTTATTTTTTTTTTTTTCTTTTTTTTTTTTATTAGATCTTCAAACGCGAAACGGCATACGGCTCGAAATCTATCGCAAACGAATCGGATTTTCAGAGCAGACATATTTTAGATCAGGTTAGTGGGAAAGAATGAAAAAGAAAGAACCTTTCTACGAGACAACAAGACCCGATGAATTTTATAAGTCAATCGTCGTCTATTTTTAACAATGTAAGAGGGGGACTCTCGAACGAGAGGGATCGATCGATCCCGTTTTATCTCTTTCTCCCTCTCTCTCTTTCACTGTGATAAAACGTACTGAGTTCTTCATTGTTAGAGTCCTTCGGAGGGATATTAACTGCTAACAAATTTATCACCCGGATAAACCTTCGAAACGATTCGAGAATACGAGATATCTGGTTTTTCCTCGAAATAAGAGGATAGATAAGGGTGCGCGCTGCTCTGACAATCTTATATCTAACATCTCTCATAACGTTACCCCTAATGCTTTGCTAACAAAAAGAAAACTTCTTCGAAGTAGGCACGAGCACACGGAGAGAACGAAACGAAGAAAAAAGAAAAGAAGAAGAAGGGAGAAAAGAATAAGAAAAAGAAAAATCAAAGAAAAAATAAAGGAGAGGGAAACCCGATAAGAGGAGAAATTACGAAAGAAAAAAAAATAGAAGGAAAGGAAAAGGAGGAAAAAATAAAAGGGAAAATAAAGAAAAAAAAATAAATTCCCAAAATCTCCTCTTCGCTTATATATATATATATATATATATATATATATATATTATATACACATACATATATATATATATATATATACACATAGTTATTTTGTTAACGGATGACGGCCTGACGGCTTAACCGTCGGTTAGGCTTGTGTTCTGTTCCAGTGCCTTTGCCTGCATTGTGCCCCCGTCCCAGTACCTCTTTGCACGCCTCGCCTACAAAGTGCAACTTGCAGGGAATAAAAACTAAAAAAATCATGTATGACGCTGCAGAAAACGACGACTTCGATCGGGAAGAGGTACCGACCTACGAAGAGGTCGCCAAGCTATATCCAAGGCCGGGTCTCTACAGACCCGTTGTTCTTATTGGACCACCCGGTGTCGGAAGAAACGAACTCAAGAGGAGGCTGATGGTTACCGATCCTGACAAGTACAAGACTCCGGTGCCCTGTGAGTCCTAATAGAAACTTGATTTTTCCTTGGGGGGGAATTGGTGGTGGGGGGGGGGAGAAGAAAAAAGAAAAAGAAAAGAAGACAAAAATAATGTAACGAGTGACACTCGTCCCTTGGGTGGTGAGAGGGAGGGGGGCTACTGGGACAAAGCGAAGAGAGACGAGTGCCAAGTGAACGCGATAAACTCTGTCGAATCACACAACCAACAACCGGGGACTGGTGAAACGCGAAACGAATTTCAGGAATGATGTCGGATTACGTATTCGTAAGCGCTAAATGATATACCACGTTTCTCGTGGCATCATATCTTTCGCTTAGTAATAGAAACGCTTTTTAGCTCTTAAACGAAGGATCTTTGAAGACGATCTAACGTTAAAAACGGATAACGCGAGGAACGAATTTTCTTTGATCCTTTTTCTTCTCCTTTTGATCTTTTCTTTTTTTTCTTTTTTTTTTTTTTTTGATTTATTTTCTCTCTTCCTTCCTCAGACACCTCGAGACAACCGAGACCGGGCGAGATAGACGGGAAGGAGTATCACTTCGTTACTCGTGAAAAAATGGAAGAGGAGATTGAAACTGGCAAATTCATCGAGTTCGGCGAATACAAAGGGAATCTATATGGTACCAGCGCGGAGAGCGTTAGCTCGCTGATCAATGCAGGATACGTTTGCCTGTTAAATCCCCATTACCAGGCACTCAAAATGCTTAGAACGCCGCAGTCAAAGCCATACGTGATTTATATCAAACCCCCTAGATTCGAGATACTGAAGGAGACAAGGAACGAGAACAGAGCCAGGTCCACGTTCGACGAGAGCAACTCGCGGGGCTTCACGGTAATTATATCAATTTAAATTTCATCATCTCGTCATTTTACTCGTCCAATAAAATTATTTTCTCAACGAATTCGTAACCCTTTCCCCTCCCTCCCCCCCTTGTTCTTTCCTTTTTCGTTTTCTTTTTTTATTTTTTATTTTTCAATCATTCACTCCGTTTACAGGACGAGGAATTCAACGAGATACTGCACAGTGCTGCCAGGATAGAATTTCTTTATTCTCATCTATTCGACGAAATCATCGTCAACGCTGATCTCTCGATAGCTTTTGAACAATTAGTCAACGCAGTTCACAAAGTCGAATCCGAACCACTTTGGGTTCCAGCTTCTTGGGTGCAATGAATCCCAATTATCTCGTATCACGTCGAGTCTAATCTACACGTACGGGATATACGGAAATTAAGATAACGCGGACGAACACAAAAGGAAGAGAGAGAGAGAGAGAGAGAGAGAGAGAGAGAGAGAGAGAGAGAGAGATGAACAAAACAAGAAGAAAAAACAAAACAAAAAAAATGAAGTTAAAGAAAGAAAGAGAGAAAAAAAAACATGCTTATTATCGCTAAGTAAGAGAAAGGGCCAAGTTAATTTTCCTCTCGAGAAACGAAACGACGTTAATAATACTTCTAACTTTTTAGACTCTCCTTAATATCCCTACCGTAGTTTGTTTGATTACGAAGAAAATAATGCCTGAAAAGAAAAGAAAAAAAGAAAGGAAAAAGAAATATCTGTGAATTTGAAGGATCGAGCAGAGGAGAAACGAGAAAAAAAACAAAACAAAAAAAATTAAAAAATAAATAACAAAAAAAAAAATTAAAAAGATAAAAGGAAAAAAACAAGAAAGTTCATGATGTTTTCATTATCGACGAATTATCTGAGGGACAATTTTGAAGTTACGATCGAAAGAAATTCTTTTATTATGCTTCCTAAATAGAAAGACAGGGGAACGGTCGTTTTATATATAATATGTATCTCTTGGAATACTCTTCTCGATTTCACGATTCTTTTCTCGTAGAGGAAAATACTGGCCGAGCGAAATGGCAAAATGGCGAATCGAAAATAGCAAATTGCGAATTGCGAATTGCGAATGGCTGTTTTTCGCGTCAACTTCCTACGACGTTTCGAAGTTAAAATTTACAATTTAGAATGTTACATGCCTTTATACCCGTAGTTAAAAAAAAATTTGGTACGTCGACAAGTTTGTGAACCTTTATCGATTAAATCGAATTATATATATATATTATAATATATATACATATATATATATTATATATATGTATATATATATATACATATATAAAGGAGAGAAAAACACACAGACACGTTACAAAAAATTCCACACATACAGAAACACACGAATTTTCTATGCCTGCGCGGAGAACACGCACACGAACGTTCTCTTCGTTTCGATCAATCGTAAATAATGAGAGTAAAAGAAATAGAGAAAGGATGATATGTATATGTATATATATATGTCTGTGTGTATATATACATATATATATACACACATATATATATATGTATGTATGTATGTGTATATATATATATATATATATATATATATATATAGAGAGAGAGAGAGAGAGAGAGAGAGAGGGAGACAGAGAGAAAAGATAGAGAAAAAGGACTATTGAAAGGAGAGGAAATGCTACCACAAAAAAGGGAAGAGAAAGTAGTCGAAAAAAGAAAAAATTGCGAAGCAAGTGGGATGGAATCGAACGATCGACGGTCGAATAATAATTTTTCTCAGGTATGCTCGAATCGATTCGAAGTCGTTCGCCAACCCTAGTTTTTATTTTTTAATTCGATAATATTATAAGGAGGAAAGAGGATGAAATGAGGGAGAGAAAAGAGGATCTAAAAAAAAGAAAAACAAAAAAAAATGAGAAAAAAAAACAAAACAAACTACGCGTAGAATTAGCGCCCTTACTGCCAAAGAGTATTTTCGTCGTATAATGGGTTACGACTGACCTCTTTTTCGTAACCACCGAATCGAACGTGCGTGTTGATTGATACGAATATGGCCGACGTTCGTCGTATTAATTAATTAATAGGACGAAAGATAGAGACGCATTATTTTTTTCTCAATAGCGTCTTATTATTATTATTATTATTATTATTATTATTATTATTATCATTATTATTATTACTATTGTTATTATTATTATTCGGTCGGCAGTTAACTGTTTTAATTTTTTGAACTCTGAGAGAGAAAGAGAGAGTGAAAGAAATATTGGTTTGTGTGTGTGTGTGAGAGAGAGAGAGAGAGAGAGAGAGAGATTGAGAGTCAATCGCAAAAAATTATTCGTACATAAGTCGCGATTATTCTCAATTTATAATGTGCCCTACCGCGAATGAAGAATTCGAATTATTCGTATATGTGTGTAAGTGTGTGTGTGTATGTATATATATATATATATATATATATATATGTCCGTTCACAGATGTCGAGCAATTATCTCGTGATGCGTCGAAATCGCAAGAAAGTTTATTGTGAGAAATTTTGCCATCGATCTGAATCAGCTACAAATTTTATTTAAACGATCTTTTTTGTTCTTTATTCGTGACCTTTTAGAGTTACGAAAATCAAAATTATATTTACTTTTTCTTTTTATTTTATTTCATTTTTTTTTTTTTATATTTTATATCACATAGCAGCGATCATTGGTAATCAACATCATATCCAGTAAAAAATTGGTTAATGCGCATCGTTAACGACATGATTCGGCATCCGTGTTGAAGTAATTAGTATTAAAAGTAAATAGATTTATTCTATCAATCGTCGAAATATACAGATTATTTTGAAATAGATTATGTCGAACATTATAGAGCTTTTCGTCTTCGACTCGTTGAAATAGACGCGATCGCTTCCGATTTCCAAACAATTGTATCATTATATTCGTGAACGTAACTGTGAATTACATCGAAGTTACGAATATCTCTATCGTTTAATACATCAACGATTCGCAATGGCAATGTCTTTCTACTAGTTAAGATTTTGATTGCAAATGATCGCTGTATCAATAAATATGCAAAAAAAAAGAAATTTATAAAGATAAAGAACCATTTTAAAAAGATCAAGAGAAACTACGTCGACTTTCGTAAATCCATTAAAATTTGTTGTTTTTTTTCTTTTTTTAAATACACCTCTTAAGCCTCGTAGAATCGTACTTTCACTTATCAAATTATCTCGTAATTTCTATCAATCGCGAGATATTTTCGCTCGCGGCTAACACTGCCTGTAGACGGACACTGTTATGTACATACATACCTACATACACACATACATATATATATATATATATATATTATATACACACACAAACATATATATATATATGAATTTATAGTTCTCGTTTTTTCTTCATTCTGTATCCATCGAATGTGCTCGTTTACCTTATTACTTCCACAGAACGTGCGAATATTTCTTGGATCGACGCGCGATTTCTCGTGTAAATATATATATATATATATATTTACTTCTGTACTTACGTTAACCTCTACCCCCATTGAACGCGCGAGAATTCCTTTCGACAAGATACAATGTATCACGTGACTTGAACGTTATTTCGGAAAGGATGGAGCCAATCGACACAGAAAGAAAGAGAGAGAGAGAGAGAGAGATACATAGAAAGAAAGAAAGAAAGAGAAAGAGAGACAGAGAACTCTCGCATGCCTTGGGATCAACGATTTTCTGGATGGTACCGTTTTTCTTCGTAAATTTGAAAAAAATAAGAAAGAAAAGAACGATTTATCAATTCTCGGAATAACCGTATTATCGATGAACGGTTTTATTTGAAATAGGGGGGGAACAAAGGAAAAAATGAAAAATTACGAGAGAAAGAAAAAAAAAAGAAGAAGAAACAAATTGATCGATAACGAAAAAGAAAAGGAAAAAAAGAAAAAGACAAATACGACGAGGACGACGACGACGATAATAATAATATTAATATTAAAAAAGAAAAGAAAGGAAGAAAGAAATAAAAAGCGCGCGTATAATTTTTGAACGGCCATCATTGCGTACGATCCTTGATCCTGTTTGTTGTTATAATTGTTGCCAAATAAATAATCTACTTAGAATCTGCGACGTTGATGAAAGAAAATGTCGCCCCTATCCCCCTACCCCCTACCCCTCGCCCCGACCCTTGTCGCAATTATCGTATTTTCCGATCGGTCGGCATTTACCATAACGTTGCTATTTTTTCCATGATTAAAAAAATGAACGAGATGCGCAGCGCGCGCGCGAAAAAGAGAGTGGGTGGGAGGGAGGGGGAGAGAGAGAGAGAAAGAGAAAGAAGACGATCTCGCGCCTATCGAGACTGCGCTGTAATTGAATTGACATTCTCGATGTAAACTCTATATGTTATCGAAATATAGCATTACACTTTTAAGTATAAAACTTGAGATAATATTTCTTCATTATCGAAAATAGTTTACTTTCTAATTCACCTACCTTCAACCCTCGTTCCATTATTCCTATCAATAACGTTGCATCGAAGTTATGAACGCATTTGCGAATATTATTCATAATGATTCGTAATAAAATTGAAACGATCGAATTTTTATTACTTTAACTTCATTTCATTTAAATTTAGTTTAACCTTCGACGATAGAGTTCTTACGTAATAATAATAATAATAATAATAATAATAATATATATATATATATATGTTCGCATAATCGTAGTTTTCGTAATATTTCTTCCTCTTTTGCTTTATTTATTTAGATACGTATACAATTTTTCCTTCTTTTTTCTTTTTTCTTTCGTTTTATTTTTCTTCCTTATACATACATACATAATATATATATGTATGTATGTATGTATGTATGTATGTATATATGTATGTCATTACATTTATGACGTAGAAATTATTCTGAAAGGTTTCGATAAGATTATATGCGAGACAGGACGAATATAAATCTGTTATAAAACATTACGTTAAGTCTTATGTAATAAAGAGGAGATGCCGAGTCGCGATTAAAATCGTACGGGTAATGCGATTTTAATGGCTGATTTGAATTAAACATAATACACGTTTTCCTAGAACTTCATAAAAATTCATTGTATAACCTGACCTTCATGTACGCCTCAATATGGATTATAATCTATATTTCATATTTAATATTTATAAATTTTTTCAATAAACCTCAACTACGATTTCTTTGTATCTGATTGAGATAATTATCTTGATATCATCAAGCAAAACATTTAGAAATAAAATACTAACAATTCATTTCCTTCCATCTATTCGGAATAAAATGCCATGAGTTGTACAATGAAAAGATCATATGTACATACATTCTATTTATTAATTATATCTCTCATAGAATATCTGTTCTTTCTATTATTAGCACATGTGTAACGTCATTTTATTAAAATTACAATAGATCTATGACGAATGAAATTTCCCAAGATCTAAAAGCTATTTCCATGAATTTCCACTTAATTTTTGTATGATTAATCGATCTAATAAAAAATCTCGAGCGTTTTAAATTTATATACCTGTATGTATGAACGATGATTATTTGTGTCATGAAATTAATTTATTGATACAATTTATGAATGTAAGTGTAAGGATTTTGTATAAATAAAATTTGTAAAAATGTAGTATTTTACGATTAGATATAAATAGTGGTAACATTAATTACAAAATATCGAATTTAAGAAATTAAATGATTATTATAATCCGACCAGTTTAAGAGATGGCATTACTATCGATAACATCTTGATTTCACCAATATCAGGTTATGACCTTTGATAGCAATGAAAAATAAGTGTATCATCAGTGATATCGTTGTTTGAGGCAAATAGAGGTTATAGAATTAATCGCATTACGAAAGTATCATTTTCGTATTTACTGAATTAACAATTATGGCAGATACAGCGGGAAAGGTAAATATGATATCTTCGTAATACAATAATTAATTTTCATTTTAATTTGCAAGTATTATAGGTTATCGTTTACTCAGATATTAATCAAGTTTCATTGAAACATAAGTTAAGAGAGTATTAAAATAGTTATTACGTACCGAAGGTTATTAAATGTAAAGCGGCAGTCGCATGGAAGGAAAGACAACCATTATCCATAGAAGAGATTGAAGTAGCACCTCCGAAGGCCCATGAAGTACGGATTAAAATAATTGCCACTGCTTTGTGTCATACGGATGCTTATACTTTAAGCGGATTAGATTCCGAAGGTGTATTTCCATGTATCCTTGGGCATGAAGGCAGCGGTATCGTTGAGAGTGTTGGAGAAGGTGTAACCGAGTTCAAAGAAGGTATGTACTACGATAAACTTTTAATTGACATCATACATAGGCTCTTATTTCTATTTATGTCTAGACTATACATGAAATTAAATATTTCTAGGCGATCATGTCATTCCCCTTTACATACCACAATGTAAAGAATGTAAGTTTTGTAAATCCCCTAAGACAAACTTATGTAGTAAAATCCGTGCTACTCAAGGTAAAGGTCTAATGCCAGATAGCACATCTCGTTTTACTTGCAAGGGTCAATCAATCGCTCATTTTATGGGTTGTTCAACATTTTCTGAATATACCGTGGTATCAGACATATCTCTGGCGAAGGTAACATTCATTATACGTTTAATTATATTATATCATATTTATATGTGAATCTGTGCGATTCTATTACAAATATTTCTATAGATTGACAGTACAGCGCCATTAGAGAAAGTATGTTTATTGGGATGTGGTATACCTACTGGATATGGAGCTGCTCTTAACACTGCTAAAGTAGAACCTGGAAGTACATGTGCCATTTGGGGTCTTGGCGCTGTTGGATTAGCGGCAGCATTTGGCTGCAAAACTGCTGGAGCATCACGTATCATTGGAATAGACGTTAATTCTTCTAAATTTGAACTAGGTAATTACATATATATATATATATATATATATATATATATATATATATATATATATATATATATATTTTTAATACACTTTCTATTAAAATTATCGGTTCTATTTATTCAAATAATTTATTATGTTTAAGCCAAAACGTTTGGATGTACTGAACTGATCAATCCCAAAGATTATGACAAACCTATTCAAGAAGTTTTGGTAGAACTCACAGACGGTGGACTAGATTACACGTTCGCTTGCGTTGGAAATATTCAGACTATGGTGAGTATAAATTAATATACTTAAATGTTACATATTGTTTTAATGTAATCTTTTATAATATCGTTATTGTAGCGTGCTGCTTTAGAATCTTGTCATAAAGGATGGGGTATGTCTGTGATCATTGGTATAGCTGCTGCTGGTGAAGAAATTAGTACTAGACCATTCCAGTTAGTAACTGGACGCGTTTGGACAGGTACTGCCTTCGGTGGTTGGAAGTCTAAAGAAAGTGTTCCCAAGTTGGTGAAGGAGTATATGTCTAAGAAATTAATTATAGATGAATTTATTACTCATAATTTACCATTCGAGAAAATAAATGAAGCCTTCGATCTTTTGCACTCTGGAGTTTGGTAAGTTCATAAAATATTTATCTGAAGCAATAGATAAGAAGACTTTAATGACTTTACAATTAAATTTGGTAATTATTTATCTTTCAGCTTAAGAGCAGTTCTCAAATACTAAAAGTGGATATACGTATATATTTTCTTTTTACAGCCTATAATATGCATTAATAATAGTTATTGAAAATTATTTTTCCATTATAATTTGTAAGAATTTTATAAATATACATAATATATATTTCATTAATATCATAATAGTTGTCTTTTACGGGTGTCCGTTCTCCCTTCATCCCTCACCTGTTCCGCTTTCAAAGAATTTTTTATTAAAAGAAATTAGGTATTGACCGGCGAAAGGTAACGAATTTCTACAACAATCTTTATTCATAAAGAATTCTTACATTCACATTTACAATACTAACCAAGTGAGATATTATTTATGGTAAGTTCGAAAAGAAGTAAAAATTCTTTACGCTTCGATCAGGTGTATTACCTTAGAAAAATCATCATGGCAATAAGGGTCATTTACGATGATTTTTTTTTCTTCTTTTTTCATTACTTCTCTTTTTTTTTCCATTGTATATAATTAGGTATATACAATAATGCAAGACTCAGGTAAAACTATATAATTCACGTTCCCTTTTTACGTTAATATTAATTGATCTAGGTCGATAGTACAATAATCGAGGCGGAATGTAAGTTGCGCACATAATAGCAGAGGAAAGAAGAGTATTCGTTAGTTCGCTTAGTGGACGATATATCTCTCTTAATCGATCGAATGGTGTTTTTATTTATTTATAATATATGTGTCAATGTAATCGAATTTTTTTTTTTGCTTGACCAAAGAGACACGCCATGTTCATTAAGAGACAGCAAATATTTTTCAAATGCATAACGAATTCATCTATATATAATCAAATCAAATCAAATACAAGAATTATAAATTGTATCCCATATATTACATTCTTAGTCGTGTTATAATGCAATAACATGCTTCATAAGCGACGATCATAAATCAATATTAATACTTAATTATGAATATAATTTGTGAATTAATCGTACGACCAAAGTATGTATATGAAAAATCTCAATAAAGCCATTAGTTGACAACTAGAGTGTGAAAAAGAAGAAGAATAATAAGAATAAAAAAAAAAAAGTAAAAAGAAAGAAAAGTATATAAACGCTTGCTTTTTTAATAAATATGGCGAAAACAGAAGTTCTCTCAATTGAATTGCCCTTTAGCGGGAATGTTTAATATATGATATATATATATATATATATATATATATATATATATATATATATATCATAGGCTTTATAAACTTAATTATTACGTCCATTTCTAAATAGGACATGTGTTACTTGCGTTGGCTATTTTACTACGTAAATTGCCTTCTAAATACTAGGGGGGCATATTCACATAGTTCTCACACCGATATTTCCTTCTACAGATATTTTATATATATATATATATATATATATATATATATATATATGTATATATGTTATTACATTCTATATATCTATTGGTATACAATACGTTTTTTAAGTAAAAGTTTTTTTTTGTTCTTTTTTTTTTTTTTTTTTTTTTTTTAAGTAAAAATGCTTATAATTACAGTGAATGCAGATGAATAATCACGACGTTCAAAATACTGTTGCTTCCCATCCGTTGTTCCTATTGGAAATAAAATAATATTTCTCGATTGCACCACCGTTCGGCTAACGCTTCTTAACTTCTGTTACATATAAGATGTATGTTTTTCCTAAAGCATGTATTTACATTTACAATCACACCCAACCGTTTGAAATGAACGTAAAATAATCCGTTCGAAATAACTGCTGGCGTTTGCTTGTGCTCTTCCTATAAGTTAAACAATGTTTCTAATACGCGTCGTACGAGATTAGACTGATGTCGTATTTTATTAAACGGGAATAATACATTTATTCCGTCGTAATAAATAAATTAAAGGCGTGCTAATAATATCTTTGACATGTCATCGTCGTGATTAAATCACATGGTAAATATATATATATATATATATGTAGTTAGCGAATATGAAATAGGTCGTTTTGTTTTTTTTTACTTGCTGCTGCTTTATTTTTTCTTTTCTTTTTCATTTTTTTTTGTTATTTGTTATTTATTATTTTCTGCTTTTCCTTTTTTCTCCTGTACGTCGTAATATCTTACATTTAATTTCATAACTCAAGATGGCCACGAGAGAAAAGTAATAATCTAAGGCCTATTAACGCCAGTGTTAAAAATAATTCAAATGAAATAATAATGATATTGAAAATAATATTAATAATAACAATAAGAATAATATTAATAACAATAACAATAACAATAACAATAACAATAATAATAATAATAATAACAATAATAATAATAATAATAATAATAATAATAATAATAATAATAATAATAATAATAATAATAATAATAATAATAACGAATAAGCGACGAGAGGACGAATCTCTATCTCTATCTCTCTTTCTCTATTTCTTTTGATAATAACGCGTTTAGTTATATTAGCATTTAAGGATAGCTAATTAAGCAAAACTATACGGGCGTGCATCAGCTAAACATTCTCTCTTACTTTTATATCCGTGCTAGATAATTATCCACACGACCACTATCGTCGTATATTCTTCTTCCCTTTCAGATTTAATGCATAACTTTCTCTCCTCTCTCTCTCTTTCTCTCTGAACCAACTTGATCTTCTACGTTTATTTGTATTATCGTAAGTCATAGACAGTATTATTATGTTTATAGACGTTATATTATTATTATTATTATTATTATTATTACTATTATTAGTATTATTATTAATATTATTATTAGTATTATTATTTATTATTATTATTTATTATTATTATTATTATTATTATTATTATTATGTCGTTAAGCTTGCGGTTAGAAATCATATTTATATACTTATATATATATTTATTTATATATATATATATATATATATATATATATATATATATATATGTATGTATGTATTTATATATAGCGTGTCCTCTTTCGTACTTTCTCGTCGAATGGTATCTTCCATATCTAATGCTTCTTTTTTCTTGTTCATTTTTCTTTTTTCTTCCTTCTAACGCCCACGTTGCAGAAGTTTTATTATGCAGCTAACAAAATGAAGAATTGTCTTGTTTATCGGCAGCCCCGTCCTTCTTTCCCCTCTCCTATCGCTCATATTCTTTGTCAAATTTTTTTTTTTCTTCTTTTTCTTCTTTTTTTTGTCTCTCCCTCTTCGACTTCGACTTTCGCATTAACAAATTTCACGATACTATATCTATTTTGTAGACGAATTGTGCACGGCGAAGTAATTAATTAATTTATTAATTTATTAATTAATTTATTTATTATTTTTAAGGATCATAGATAAAGACGATACACAGATCGACGTTCACTTTTTCTAATAGATTTCATTTACGTGAAAGCCAATTCGCGTTGCGACGACGAGAATCATCTACATTGTGTATTGTATATTGCACAAATTACGTAAGATATCTAACTCTAACTAATCGCATTAGTATCGCATTACAGGAAAAGGCGTTTTTGTTGTTGTTGTTGTTGTTGTTGTTGTTGTTTGTTGTTATATTTGTTAATAAATTTGAGTTTCGTGAGGATTCAAAGGATAAGAGAGAAAGAGAGATAAATATGTAGATAGATAGATAGATAGATAGATAGATAGATAGATGTATAGATAGATAAAATGAAAGACAATGCAGTAATAATAATAATGATAATTATAATAACAACAATAATAATAACAACAACAATAATAATATTAATAATAATAATACAAATAATAATAATAATAATCTCTCTTTACTTTTAGCGAATCACTGTCGCAGAATGAATCAAACAGCTAAGAAAGGTGGTTCTTTCGTTGCCTTCTAATTCCATTTAGGCTCGCCTTCATTATACAGATTATAAACGGAGCCTTCTCTCTCTCTCTCCTTTTCTCTCTTTTTCGCTTTTAACGACGCCCTCGATCTCGAGGTCGATGGACGAATAAACGGGCAACACAATCCGCGAGAAAGGAATTGCTCGTGCGATAACAAAGTACTACAAACATCACGTTTTTAAAGGTGTTGCTCTATTTGCTCTACCCCCTTCTCCTCCTTCTCCTCCTCCTCCTCCTCTTCCTCCTCCTGCATCCCCTCTCCCTCCTCCCTTTACAACTTGCCGTCGTTTTTTGATCAGCTACTTTATTCCTCCTTGCTTATCCCTCCTTTTGTTTATCTCGGGCCGATCGAATCGATATATCTAAAAATCTAACGGCTGATCGGCCGAACCTTCGAGATCCTGGGTTGAATCTGTACCACCATCCTCGTCATCGTCGAGATCGACGCTATTCGTTTTCAAACCGCCATTGCTGATCTTGTTCACGATCGTATCTAAAATAAATATAAATATATATATATATATATATATATATGTATACATACATGTATCAGAAATCAATAAAGAGAATTTTTCTTTTCTTCTTCTTTCTTTCTTTTTTCTTCATATTAACCCTAGTAGTTGCGCATACCTAAAATGTAAAATATAATTTCAAGTTGTGCACTTGGGGTGCGCCACGCCCCCAGGTACTTTGAGCAACTGTCATTCATTTATACAGAGTGAATAATTTTGATTCAAAAAAAAAAAAAAAAAAAAGAAAGAAATATTCTTTGAAGCCTCGGAGATGATAATCAGTAGGTTGGAAAACGCGTTTCCGATTCTGTCATCATCAAAAAAAAAAAAAAAAAACAAAAAAAAAAAAAAAAAAATTAGAAAATCCAACGAATCGTGCAATGCGCAAATTGTTTTAATTGAGCTCGAAGTTGAGTCTGAGGCGGGATTCCACGTCCTCACCCCTCTTCCCATCCCGCAGGCACAATTAGGGTTAAATATCATTGACCTAACGTAGAAAGGATTGTTATTAATCCAATGAAGAGCAGTAGTAGTGCTTTCCGATGGATAAAATATACATCGTATAACGTATATATTGTACATATGTGCGCGTTTATGTATTATATTCGCCGTTTACTCACCACAATCAGGCTTTGTACCGCGAGTTCTAGTGCCAGCAAATTCAACGCCATGCGGATCAACGCACCAGCAAAGTCCGAGTCCTCGATGACATTGAGTGCTCCGATAATATCCTCTGGAGTCGCATGCTGGTGCTACTTCCAATGGCGATCGTCTACGTACCGCAGCGCAAGGTCGTTCGGCCTTTGCGAAACAACCGCACCATTCCATACCGCTCACGAAAATATCACTGTAAATGTAACAATCGAAGATATCCCATTAAATGTATATACATAATACATATACATATACATATGCATATGCATATACATATACATATACATATACATATACATGCATTTATATGCATACATACGTTCACGTAATCTATGCACGTATGCCGTTTAATTGAACGATCGTTTTGATTTCCATCTGTACGTATGTACGTGTGTTTGTATTTATACGGCGATGCTTTTTTCATGATCGATGATAATATTTTAATTTAACGTGTCCTCTCTCTCTCTCTCTCTCTTCCTATGATGATTCCTATCTCTCTTTCTTCGTTCTTATCGTTCTATCGTTTTGCACGCTTGAAAACCGATCGACGATGTTCAACTAATAGGCCAATCAACGAAATGTATTAAATACGATCATCCTGCGTTATAGTTTAACAAAGACTTACATGTGTTACACGTGTAGTTAAAACGTATATTTTTCCCCGATGTTCAAATAAAGTTTGACTTTCAGGTAATACCAACGAGATCGCAATTATGATGCGTTGATTAATCGTGACGAAACTTTTACGGTAATTCGTACTTCGTATATTTTATCATAGATCGTAAAAATAGTTGATACGATTCCGACAACATCGACAATTTTGTCGGTTGATCTTTCAATAATTTATTTTTTTTTTCTCGTTTCCGTTAATACCATATATATATATATATATATATATATATATATATATATATATATATATATGATGATGATGATGATGATGATGAAAACACTATTACTGATAATGTTAACATCGATCTTAGTATTTACAATATTTCGTTTTGCAATATTTACAAGATAGAAATCATCCATGCGACTTGATAAAAAGATACATGTACATGTATAATATGAAAACAAAGAAATGCAATTCGTTACTATAACCTCGACAATAAATTCAAACATCGTATCTTTCGATCCTATATTTTAGATTATAGATCATAAAAAATATACCCGATCCTAACGGCAATGAAAATTTTATCAGTTTTTTTTTTTTTAATATTTTCTTTTTCTCAATACCCCATATATAACGTAGACATCTTTATAGATAATGTTACTATCGGGTTTTTATATTTACAAGATTTCGTTTCGCAATATTTACAAGATAAAAATCATCATGTGGCTTGATAAAAATATATATATATATATATGTAACATAAAATGTGATAATAACTCAGACATTATATTTCGATTTATCATATTACAATTCATTTTTTAATATTCTTTTTCCTTTCTCCCTTTTTTTTCCTTAACACGCTATACAATTTAAACACCTTTATCATCCATGTTACCATCGACCTTTATATTTAATATGAAAAAAAAAAAAAAGAGAAAAACACAATTCATTCGTATAAGATTGACAATACTCTTGATAAAAGTAAATTCAAACTTTTTGTCAATAATATTTTAGATCACAGATCACAGATCATGGATCATAGATCATAGATCATAAAAAATAAATGAAACTATAACGCCGAAAAGTTTGTCGGTTAATCTTTCAATTTCTTTTTCGTTTTTCTATTCCTTTCTTTTTTTTTTTTGTTTTTATTCTTTTTCTTCTTCCTCCTTTTTTCCTTTTTACAGCCATAACGTTACACCGTCGAGCAATCGAATTTAAAAAGTTTCACGGGTTCTCCTTACCCATCAGTGTCGCAGCTATCGAGGAAGGGCTTTAGGCATGGCTCGTTCTGATCGTGTTCCAATCCGTAAAGTTCAGAAAGCGAGATCCTACCATCGCTATCACTGTCCAAATGTCCAAACATCCACCT
>OU426864.1:4846814-4849314 GCA_911387685.1 Dolichovespula media | reverse complement strand
TCCGACCAACTTCATGGAAATGAGAAAACCGAATGGAGACGGACGAGCACCGTTAGAAAACTTAAATTACTTATCCGTCAGCGGTGACCAAAAGTACGCGTTAGATTTTTATTCTTCGAAGGGAGAAGAATAAGGATAAAAATAAGAATAGGAGGAGGAGGAGGAGGAGGAAGAAGTGGAAGTAGAAAAAGTAGAAGAAAATATGAAAGAAAGATATTCTTCGAAAAATTGAAAAGTATCTGGACGAGAGACAGTTCCACTTTTTTGTCCCTATCGATTTTATTTCCACAACTTTGCGTTTATTCTTTTTTCTTATCTTTTCTTCTTTCTCTCTATCTCTTTCTTACTTTCTTTTTCATTATCGTCCCGAAGATCGTTCGATTATTATCTATCGAAGAAAAGTGATTGATTCTTCGATTGGAATGAAAAAAAAAAAAAAGAGAAACAAAAAGAAAAAAAATGATATCAGATAGAGATTTCTACGTTACCGAGCGCGCAATAAATTTCACCGAAGAAAATAAAATAAAATAAAATAAAATAAAATAAAATAAAATAAGAGAATATAAAATAAAGTAAAAAATAAGAGAACACAAAATAAAATACAATAAGAGAATAGCGATCATTATTCTTGGACAATAACGTCAATCGAACGTTCTATAAATCATTTTGAATAATGCAGCTCGTTCTATTCGTACCCGATAGGTCGAGCATAAATATATAATGATCAAATGATTCGAAGCGTACCGATATATATATATATATATATATATATATATATATATATATATATATATATATAAAGTGAACAAAGAAATCGAACAAATTCTACGTACTTTCTCCTTACTCGATTATCGCCATAGCCATTACCAACACTACCACCACGATTAGCACCATAGCCGACCACTCTCACCATCCATTACCCTTATTACCATTACCACTATACTAATCACGCAACACTATCTTGTAAGAAATACGATTATCGAAGCAATTAGCTGATCGAATCGATAGCAATTACCATACTTGACGAGAAAGAACATTGATGTGAATGATTAGATAATCTCTCTCTCTCTCTCTCTCTCTTTTTCTCTCTCATTGAAATTGTAATATATTACAACCGTTTTTATTTCAACTGTCAGAAATGATCGATCAAAGATCCATCACAGTAAGCTTGTAACGGGTATCTATCGACAAATTAGTTCCCTCGGGAATCGAACAATCGAACGGGTATATACAGAGACGTATTACGTAAACGCACATGCACACGTACACGCACACGCACACGCACATGCACATGCACATGCACATGCACATGCACCGCCAAACATCCATGGCACTGAGAAATACGTCACGCTAATCGGTCAGAGTACGTGGGAAGTGTAAATGGAAATGGGAGTGAACGGTGGTGATGGTGGTGGTGGTGGTGGTGGTGGTGGTGGTGGTGGTAGGGGGAAACATCTCTCTTTCTCCCTCTTTCCATCTCTTTCTCTCTTTAATGTTAGTACCACAAGAGCGATCTCGCGGAGATACCGGATTTGTCAATTTAATTAACAAGATCGTAGATTCGCAGGAACGTTCTATACGTTTATGCAGGTGTGTACGCGCGTATGCGCGCGTACGTACGTATGTGAGCGTGCATCGAGAGAAATCGCACGCGCTCGTATGCATTTCGGACGCGTGTATTGCGATAATTGCGCGGCTTGCAGAAACGAATCGAAATAAATTAGTCCTGGTTTCCGCGTGGACTCGCTCGGTTACAAGCGAAAATCGCCCATTAAAATAATGTGCCAGTCAGTGAACCACCGGTCCAAGTCGATTAACGTTCTCTCCACGTTATTCCGCGAAATTCGTTTTGAGTTTGCGCGTGTGCGCGTGTGCGTCTGTGCGTCCGTGCGTGCATTTTTAAGAGGGGAAGAGACATTTTCAAAAATTTATCACTCCGATCAATTCGATTCGTGATGTATGTTCTTTTCCCTCTCTCTCTCTCTCTCTCTCTCTCTCTCTCTTTCTCTCTTTCTCTCCCTCTCTCTCTCTCTTTCTTTCTCTCTCTCTTTATATGAGTCATTGAAAATCGTTTATCGACTTACTCTTGCTCCGCAACGTATTGTACATAAACAGATACATACATACATATGTGTACGTATGTGTATGCAGATAGGATGGAATAAGAAATGAATTAAAAAAGGAAAAAAGAAAAGAAAGGAGAAAAAAAGAAAAAGAAAAAAAGACACCAAAGGAGAGAAGAAAATGAAGAAAAAGTAGAATAAGAAAACGAGACAACACTTTCGGATGGGCAAAAAAATTTCTCGCGAGATTAACTCCTTTTTTTTCTTTTCGTACCTTTATTTCCCTTGCTTCTTTTCCTTCCCATCTAACTCCCTGTCCCCGCCCCCGCCCCGCCCCCCCCCGCCCCCTCTTGTATAAAATAGAAAATATAAATCGAAAAATCAAACTTTGTTATTCGACTGGTTTAAACGAAGAAATTACTGGGAAAGAGAGATAG
>OU426864.1:4834314-4841814 GCA_911387685.1 Dolichovespula media | reverse complement strand
GTGACAAAACTCCGCCAAATGTGAAAATCGTTGGTCGAAAATCGTGACTTTAAATTTTATCAGAGGCATTCGACGGGAATTATTGTATAAATTCAAAAGAGAAAAGGGAAAAAAAGGGAAAAAAAGGAAAGAAAAACAAAAAACCCCCATTGTAAAACGAGAAAGAGAATTGTTAAATAAATTTGAAAGTACGAATATACAATATGCAATTATTAATCGGAAATGAAAATTTTCGAATAAATTTAACGGGGACGAAGAAAATTAATTAATAAAGGACGATAGTTAAAGACGAATGTAATCGTCGAAAGTAAAAAAAAAAGAAAAAAAAAGAAAACAAAAATGACTTCAGTTCTTTTGTGAGATGTATGATAATGTTACAGATATCGCCTGAAAGAATCAAACGAACGTTTCCTTTTGCGAGAGCCTTCGGACTATTAATGATAATAAAAAAAAAAAAAAAAAAAGATAAAAGAAAAAAGAAATCGAATATAGCAGTGATATCGCGCAAATAAAACGAAAGATATTACACGAGAGAACATAAGTAAGTAGACAAGTGGATATTTCTTGGGAAATATGTAAACGTCAAACGGCGGGTAATTCGAACGAGTAAAATATATTTTTCAACGAGTCTGAGGGAAATGACTAAGGGAATGAAACATTATTCTCACGTACCTCGAACTAGTTCGCTTTGTATACGTAATTTTATATATATTTATATGACTTTATAGCCAAATAAGGAATCTAAAACGAGTTAACCGGTTTGCTTCAATAAATATTATATTTACTTTATGCAAGCATCATCAAAGATTCAAATAAAGGATTGTTATATCATTTAGGATAAATAGGGAAGGAAATTGTTGTTGGTATCGTCTATGACCACCATATATATATATATATATATATATATATATATATATATATATATATATATTGATATATCTTTTTTATATTATATATATATATATATATGCAATATACATATATATACATATATATATATATATATGCAATGTACATATACGCAATATGTATATAGAAGTACGGAAGGATATAATAATAAATCGTATAATAAATCCTTCATTCGTTCGTTCGCTTGCTCGGTTGGTCGGTTGGTTGGTCGGTTGGTTGGTTGGTTGGTTGGTTGGTTGGTTGGTTGGTTGGTTGGTTGGTTGCTTGCTTGCTTGCTCGCTCGCATACTTGCATATACTCGCATACTTCGCTTATGGGATAAGCGCAGTCTCATATGAAATCCAATTACACGTATTTTGCATGGCCACTTGATGGCACCGACGCAAGCGGCATTATGCTCTGCACGACGTTGCTCATTATGCAAATATCATGCTTGTTTACGATAGACACCAAAGATGATACGACGTACGGTTAGACGTTTGCACGAAAAAAAAAAACAACGTAAAGAAAAGAAAAGAAAAGAAAATGAAATTAATAATGGGTCTACTAAAAAATTCTTCTTTACGGGGAGGTTTACGTACGGGGTTATTCGTAATTAATTTTTGTCGATCGTACTTCAGATTACCGCACGCAATTTTGTTTCTCACGTTAAAATTATTCCCTCGGTGAGTAAAAAAATTATGATAAAGTTATTCGAGAGAAAGAAAGAAAGAAGAAAAAAATAGGAAATGATAATTATTCATTCGTTACTACTTTACATACGTTGTACTCATTTATGTTTTCTACCATTGCAGATAAGCTTTCTGCTTTAACACTATATACTTATGCAGATATATATTACATAAACGTATAAAGTTTATAATAGGAATTTATTTGATTTTCAATAATAATCATTAGAAAAATTGTAATTATTTCAAGATAATTTTTTTTTGTATATATAACACTGTTCCGATAATCATTATTGTTAAATAAAACGAATTGAAACGACATATGTTATTTTTTTTATGGGTTTGATGAATGTGACGTTAAATATATATACAAAAAAAATATTTGTACATATATATATATATATATATATATATATATATATATATATATATATATATATGAAATAGACAGAAATTCGTTTCAGTAGATCGAATAATTCGGTCTAGCTCGTTCGTTAATGGCGAAAGTTGCAAATCATGAGATTTTATCGGCCGTGCATTTTCTCCCTGTCAACGATGTGAAATAATATTTCCAACACGCGTTATTCTTTTCCCCGCCGTTAATCATGAAGATTATCATCGAATGTTCCCATTAATTTCCGACGATGATTTTTTATGATTTTCCTTCATTTACGTTACGTACGTTTACATTTGTATTTATGTATGTACGTACTTACGTACGTATATGTATGAATATATGTATGTATGTATGTATGTTATGTATGTATGTACGTCTGTCTGTTCGTCTGTATGTGTACGTGTGTATACACAATGACGATGGCAACGACAACGTTGTGACCCCTCTCTCTTGATTTAATCGGTTGTTACATAGGTCTCTGTATTTGTACGTAATACGCACACATACACACACACACACACACACACACAAATATACGTTAGAGTACGTTAGTACGTACGTACCAAAGCGTATTGTAGGCGTGACACCGACGGTTATTGTTCTAACGGGTTGCTATGAATATTCATGCAAATCAGCATATCGTCAGATGCATAGGGAAATGCGAACAGATGTAAATACGATCCTTCGACGTTAACTCGGAATTAACTATAGCTGGCTAGTTACAAATTCTTCGATCCTTACTTATCAATGATAATACTTATTACGAGCAATTATATAGAGCTTTACTCTGCGAAATTTTTTTTTTTTTACTTTTTTACTTTTTTATTTTTTTATTATTTATTTTTCAGCATCTCTCCTTATCCTCTCTTCTTTTTTTCATATTAGAGAATTGTTATTTAATTATATATATATATATATATATATATATATATATATATATATATATCGAATTCATATATTTATATATTTATCGAATTTACGAGGGACTAATTCTACTCATACGTATAATAATTTTCTTTTTCCTTAAATGATCTATGCGTAAGAAAATCGTCGAATCATTTGTGAAGTAAATTTTAAAACGATGTATGGAACATTGAAGAATAAAAACGAAAAAAAAAATTGTTATAGAATTTTACGAGAAAACGTTTCTACAGACGTGAAGTGAAAAGAAAATCATTGAAATAATTTTCTAAGAAACGTTTTTTCGAACAATCAACGTCTAACGCAAAGGTGAATTATTAAAAATAATTTTCAAAGGAACGCTTTCAATGAACAATTAACGTTTGCGCGAAGGAAAAGCCATTGAAAGAATTACTATGTAAATATGATATTACGAATAATCAACGGCTACGGGGAAAGAAAGAAAAAAAATCATAGGGTTAATGTTCGAGGAAACTTTCCCCTAATAACAATAAAGTCATTTCAAAAAAATTAACACGAATGCAAAAAATTATCGTCGGAACGTTAAAGAGAATGCTGTGAATATTATGAAACAATTTTTAAGAGCGATATAATTTTACCGAAATTATTTCCGACCGAACTAACCTCCGAGGGATTGACGTCAACAACAACAAAAAAAAAAAAATAAATAAATAAATAAATAAAAAACAAAGAAGAAGAAAATTATCAAAATAGTGCGTCGAAGCAAATCACCCTTAAAAAATCAATTACGTCGAAACATATACATATATGTATATATATATAAAAAAAAAAAAAAAGAAAGAAAAGGAAAGCAAAAATTATCGAAAAAATCCGTCCAAGCGAACCGCACTCTTCAAAAAAATCAACGTCGACAAGGAGGAAAAAAAAAAGAAGAACGAGAAAAGACAAATAAATAAAAGAATAAATAAACAAAAACAAAGAAGGTAAAAAATCGTCAAAATCATATCGGAAAAGATTATTTGTGTGCGTATGTATGTGATAGAAAAAAAAACAAACGAACAAACAAAAAGGAAAGAAGAAAGGTTGAAAAAAAAAAGAAATAAAATAAAAAATAAAAAAAAATAAAAAAAAGAAAGAGAAGGAAGATATCACAAACTCGACGTATAAAGCTCATAGCAATTTTTCGTCCCGGCTATTAAATTAAAACCCTCTCCCCCTCCCCACCGCCGAGTTGACGGGAATGTTACGAGTACGAAATAGCCTCGGAAGTGCTCACCTTTGCACGGACAGAAGCCTTTGCAGGCAATGTGGACGGAGGTGTGGTGAATGCAATTGTGGTACTCCAAACGACACGGCGAGCTGTACGTACGATTGTCGCTTCCGCAGAGGAACGTCGGTTTCACCACGGGACATTCCTGGCACCTGCGAGAAAGAAGAAAGAAAAGTTATTAAGTCGGCTTGTCCTTTTATTTCAACGGCGAAACGTTCCCGTTTGTGTGTTTTCGGGGCCAATGCGGCGAAAAAAAAAAAAAAAAAGAAGGAAAGAAAGAACAAAGGGAGGAGGAACAAGTGGTATAGAATAAAGGATAAAGATAAAACGATGGAAAAGAAAATCTTATTTGATCGATCATCTTCGTTTTCCTCGAAATGAAAGAGAATCAAGAGGGAACGGGAGAAGGATAAAAAGAAAAGAAAACAAAACAAAACAAAAAATAAACGAAGATACGACGAAGGACTCGAATCTTATTTAATCGATCATTTTCTTTTTCCCCAAAATGATAGAAAAGGATGAGGAAAGACTGAAAGATAAAAAGAAAAAAAGAAAAAAAAAAAAAAAAAGAAAAACAAAGACACGATGAAGGACTCGGATCTTATTTAATCGATCATTTTCTTTTCTCTTCTTCAAAGTGACAAAAAATCATTCTTCTCTCTCTTTTCTTCCAATTTAAAAAACGAAAGATTAATCTCATTTAATCGTTGACCGCCGACGTGTCGAACGAGACATATCGCTCGAGAATCGCCGTTATAAATCAAATCTCGTACGACTAAGTATAAATAAATTAAAAAAAAAAAAAAAAGAAGAAGAAACAAAAAAAGAAGAAGACAAATCACATTTGGCGCGACATTGTGAAACGTTTCGTTTCACAGTCCAGTCATTACTAAATCCTTTACCCCGCCCTCCCCCCTCTGCTCCCATAAAATAATCATTATTTCATACTTCGTAAGATATTTTACAACGACGAAACAGCGATTATCTACTACGAAAATATTTTCCTTTTTTTACGTTGACAAACGAATACGACGAACGAAGAAACATTTCGAAATGAAAGAAAGGAGCCATGGAGTTTTGGATGGGCGAGGGAGAGGGGAGGGGGTGGGGGAGGGGGGGGGGTGGGAAAGATAAAAGAAAAGGGGAGGGCGGGAGCGGGTGAAAAGGAGGGGGAGAAAAAATAGGACAACGTACGGTGTGTATCGCGTGAAATCGCATTATGCCGTTGTCGAGGCAAGAATTTTCGGATTTTAGAACGTTGCGGTTTGTTCCTGCGGATTGCTCGTAGTAACTTTTCTAATTTCAAAAGTACGCGCGCGAATGCGCTAATTCAAACCACCGCCGCCTTCCGACCTCCGCCCACCTACCGGTCCCCCTCCCCTACCCCCCGTTCACCCTACTCATACCACTCTTTTCGTTCTCGTTCCTCCGACTGCCGAAAGCATCGGCGCTTCGTCGAAAATTCTTCGAACGGAAGTCGCGTAATTAAGGGAGGCTGGTAGGATGGAAAGAGAGAGAAAGAGAGAGAGAAAGAGAGAGAGAGTGAGAGAAAGGGTTGCACACGGTATACTAATTGACGGTCGCATAAAACCGAGAAGAATTTTAATATCGCTCGAATAAAAAAGTTTTCACTTGTTGGCCACGTACTTATGCACATATATACAATATATACAATATATATATATATATATATATATATATATATATGTATGTATGTATGTATGTATGTATATACACATTTACAGACTCACACATTTATACACACACACATATTGTATATACGAAATAGAATATTTGATGCACCCATTTTTAACATTCGGACTATGCATCGAAATTCTACTCGTCTTTCAAAGATTACCGACGATGAGTTAACAGTTATTATCTTTGCAAAGTATTTTCTTTTTTTTTTTTGGACGTGATAAAGGAGAGAGAGAGATAGATAGATAGATAGATAGATAGATAGATAGATAGACAGAGAGAGAGAGAGAGAGAGATGTAAGTAACGTGGTCAGCGTTCAAATGAGAGTAATTTTCATAAAAATCGTACGAGGTTTATATATATATATATATATATATATATATATATATATATATATATATATATTCTTTTAGAAATTTGTTGGCAGAAAATAATATAATAGATAATATAAAATATTTGTGGCCCATTCTAGATACTACGTACATACACACATACATACATACATACATCCATACATATGTATACACATACATTTCGAATTACCCAATCTTAAATAAATTTCAATTGTAAATAAAAAGAAATTATTTCTTCCGCATTATACCCCGTACAACACATGTACAATTCATTTTCATATAATATTACAACCACAGATATTACTGTCAAAATATAAATAATAAAATATAAATAACCCACACAAGATTCCGTGTGAAATTCTCGAAATAGAGAAATTAAATTTTGTCGCGTTGAATAAAAGAAAAAGAAAGAAAAGAAAGAAAGAAAAGAAGGAAAAAAAAAAGAAAGAAAAGAAAGAAAGAAAGAAGTAAAAGAAAGAAAGAAGTAAAAAAAAAGAAAAAGAAAGAGAGAAAGTAAATAAGTAAGTAAGGAGGAACAAATAACGTCTAAATTTAAGGGGTTCGTCTAGCCCGAGGGAAGAAAGTAAGAAAATCTTTTCCAACGTATGTGCCAAAAATGGACTAACTTGTGAACGTTATATCGTCAAGGACAATTTTTCACGCTCGCGCTCGGGTTCACGTTCACGTAAACGTTCACGTACACGTCCTCTCCGACAATCGTCGCTCCGAGGGTCGTCGTTTTTAACGAACGTGTCTCGTTAAGCGAGCGTCCCTTCGCTCGTTCCCTTCATCATTTGGGGTTGCATGAAAAAACCGAATGAAGACAGTACGACTCGATGATGGCCTAAACTTTTTCATCGTTTTCTCTCTCTCTCTCTCTCTCTCTCTATCTCTCTCTCTCTCTTTCCATTAAGGATTTCAGCTTTGAGAATGAATCCTTTAAGGACAAATGCAAGACTCGTAATTTCGTGGTGGCATTTTAAAACGGATAAACCAGGAAGACTGGCACACCTAGTCGTCAGGCTAGCTAGCTAGCTAGCTAGACAACCTCTAGGAGAGCTAGGAGCTATAGCTCAGCTTGTGACCCAACTACGCGTACTTACCAATAGTAGACGTTAAATTAACTTAATTACAACGTTGCCTATGTTTTAACTAATTACGCGTTTGCCAGATACCACAAATTCTCGAAGGAAACCGTCTCTTACTCTTCTATTGTGGTCGAATGTGCTACAAACCTGCCGTTTGAAATCGAAGTAGGTAGTAACCTGGTTTTAGTTGCATTTTCAAGCAAGAGTGTGTGTGTGTGTGTGTGTGAGAGAGAG
>OU426864.1:4816814-4829314 GCA_911387685.1 Dolichovespula media | reverse complement strand
GATAATAATTTTCCACGTGTGCGTATACGTGTACGTGTACGTGTACGTGTGCCCTCGTGTATATTCATACGATACAAATCTATAATAATATCGCTTCGATAAACGAGGATATTAATAAATATGCTAATGAAAAATTTTTCTTTAATATTAATATTAATATTAATATTTCATCGGAGACTCTCGGCATGTAATTTCATTCCCATTGATATTTTCATTGAAATTTATTGTAAATAAGTGATCATTATGGATGTATAAGTAAAATAATATAAAGGACTAAACATTTTTTTTTATTATCTGTACATTCCAATCCGATTAAATATATCTAATCGCACACAATGTTCAATAATATATATATATATATATATATACATACACACTAAAAAATGTTCCTAATATACACATAGGTATATTAAACGAAACAAAATAAAAAGAAAAGAGAGAAAAAAACGAAATAAACCTTAATTCATTTTCTCTTAATTGGTAAACATACATGCTCGCAACGATCGAACGTACAATAAATACCTCTTTTTCTTTTCCCCCCGTTTCACTTCATCGAGACGACTCTTTAGGTGCAAACGAATCGAGAGAATCGAATCGAATATCGAACGAGTAGACCGTATTTCGATACTAATTGAATTCCCTGGCAACGTTCGCTCTCGGCTTCCCCTCCTACCGTTCCCCCTCTCCCTCCCCCATCCCTTACACTCGGCAAATTCTCTATGTATTTTACGTTCGGCAAGCCAAATCGACTCAGAGAATGCACCAAGTGTGTACACATTGACAACAATGAACGGTCACTTACACGATTGCGTTTTGTATAGCTTTTGAAGATTACGAATGTATGCTTCAAGCGTACGTAATTTTACGCCACTAATGATTTTACAATAGAAGATATATATATATATATATATGTGTGTGTGTGTGTTAGTATTACTCTTGTTCACGAGAACATTTGCTATGGAAAATTTCAAGCAATTTTATACGACGTTCGATGAGAAATTTTCTTTTGCGGAGAAAGAAAAACGGACAAAATTATTCCAAAAGAGAAATATTTTATATATAGTCCAACCAATGATCGTGTTAGACAAAATTTATTCATGACGAGATTCGGGATGTATACGACAAAAAACATAAAAAAAGAAAGATAAAAGAAAGAGATTGTTATCGTGCTTCATATTTTATTCACATTCAATAGTTTCATCGTATAATATTTATTGAAAATGATAATAACAATAATAATGAAAAAAAAGAACGAACGAAGTGAAAAAAGTGAATTATCAAGGGGGCGAACAAAACGGAAGAAAATTTCGAAGATATTTAAAATGATATTATCGGGATTGAATTTTGAATAATTTACGGTGGTAAATAATTATTACCTGTTGCATTAATGAAAATTTAATTCAACAAAATGTCGATTTCACGAAGTACGAGGAATCTATTATTTATTAAATTTAAATGAATCAATCCGTACAAAAATTATTTTGTATTATTGTTTAATATCAAAAACGATAATTTAATTAATTATCGGATTGCTGCCCTATATATATATATTTATATATAGGGTAATCCCATATATTTATATTATATATACATATATATATGTATACGCACATAAAAGTATTTTAAATTAATGTTGGTAAATGAGGTAAGAATTCGTTGAATTTAGAAGAGGACAACGACGAATATACTCCAAATTCTCAGGAGACACTTTAGTAGACGAATACCATCTTCCGGTTTTCTTGAAATAAGAACTACCTTACTCCAGTCATGTGGGATTTACGGCTATCCCAGACAGTAGGTACATGTATTTCTTTGCCACAATAATAGCGGAAGACCCCATAGGAATGCAGTAGCAACTAGCAACAGCGGCAACTTACGGCATCGTAGTAAAAGGCAACAGTAAAAGGCAAACTGTAGTAATGCTTAAAGATGACTTCAGAGGTAACCATTCCGTTTTAATTTTATACTAGAATCGTTGTACTACATTTACTTATAATTAACAGTAAGTTTGTAAAACTTTGCAAATAAAATCTAGAATCCCCTATCTTCATTCCCCCTTTTTAAAACGTTTTCGTTTTATTCCATTTCTCTCTCTCTCTCTCTCTCTCTCTCTCTCTCTCTCTATCTTTCTTTCTCTCTTTTATTTTATATAATAAATATTCGTTACAACAAATAATAATAACAATAGTATCCAATATAAAAGATTTGTTTTTATATTTCAATTCATTTTTTAATTAAAATTTCCATTGTTAATATACGGGGTGCGATCAAAGAAAATTGTATGCCCCTTTCGTTTTGTCGCAATATACATTCTTTTTTGTATAGGATTTATATAAACTTTTGTTTAAGAATCCTTTAATATGGAATATCGAATTATTTATATGTGAAGTTGAAATAACTCATTTGCCAACTAAATATGTGTGTGTGTGTGTGAGATTAATCAACGTGATAGAAATTAACATCGTTATTAGTTATATTCCGCTATAATTGTCGGTATTTTCAAATGAAATAAAATAACATTAATAATTATATATATATATATATATATATATGTATATATATATATATAAAAATTCGTAAATTACTTTAAGGGGTACAAAATACTATACTGTCGGTATATGCCAATGAAATTTTTAATTTAAAAGAAAAAGAAAGAAAAAGAAATGTTGTTTATTTAATTATAATAAATTAAAAATTTAAAAATTAAATAAAATTAGAAAAGAACGATATGAAAATTCCAATAGTATTACGACAAATGGTATAACATTAAATCTACCCTCAAACAATCGTCGATGTTTTCGAACGAGCAAACAAGAAGGAAAGAACAAAACGAAATAATAACTGTCTTTTACTTATTAATATAAATATTAAAAATTATATAAAATTTAATAAATTATATACAAATTATATAAAACAATGACAAAATTTCGACATTATCCGATCTTATCATATCCATATCCATCAAATACATACGAAAGATTAATCAACAACATGCAAACATTAATATCGTTATAAATTCTTAAGTTTGTACATTGACATATCTTTATCGAAAGGAACAGGAAAGGGATATGTATGTATTTGATTTCTCATTAGAATTCACATTATAAACGTTTAATAGTGAAGAAAAGAGATGAGTTCTAAGATGAATCTAAGATAAAGTTCAACGTTTTAATGAGTAATATTGAATTTCCAAGGAATATCATAAATGGTACAAAGAGAGAGAGAGAGAGAGAGAGAGAGAGAGAGAGAGAGAGGGAGAGAGAGAGAGTGAGAGAAAGAAAGAGAGAGAAGACGATTTTCTTCTTTCCGCTTGCCCCTACCGGCTCCGTCCCATCTACACCCCATCAACCTCCCCGTCCCCCGTCCCTTGCCCATCTACTGCTTCATCTTCTCATTGGAAAGGGAAAAAAGAATTTATTTCTAGAGAAAAACGGATTCTTCAGAGCAATGTCATGGCTGTGATTCCTTTCGAGAAGGGGATCCCGAGGAAAAGACGATATTACTGTATGGTATATAGTCGTTTCCTTCGCACGTCGGTTTGTCGTTGTCGTTGTCGTTGTCGTAGTCATAGTCATAGTCGTAGTCGTAGTTGTAGAGCCGAGTCGTAGTCGTCCTCGTCGTCGATCGAGCGAAAAGCACGTTACACTTTTCGCTCGCTCGAGTCCGACGATAAAATCGTTGAAAAATCTTTTTCACGACCTAAATTCCATCGTCTCTTTTTTTTCTTCTTCTTCTTCTGCTTCTTTCCCGTTACTCGCTTAAGGTTTTTTCTTCGTCTCAAAGTAAATCCCCCCTCCCTTCGCTCGCCGCCCTCCCCTCCCATTCCCTCGACACCACCAGCCATCCCACAAACGTTGAACGAACGAGTTTCGTGTAAATCCTAATGGCCTTTGGTGTTACTTTTTTTTTTTTTCTTTTAATAAATGCAAAAATGAGAGCGAGAGAGAGAGAGAGAGAGAGAGAGAGAGAGAGAGAGAGAGACGAGAAAATAATTAGACTAATTTTTTCTAGCTTAATTGTAGAGAGAAAATTCCAGTGTATATATATATATATATATATATATATATATTTGTTTATATAAATATTTATATATATGTATATTTCCTTCTTAAGGTCTCTCATGATGATAAATAATTATTGCTACATCAATAGATTACATAATTGATTGGAATAATAATTATCGATGTCATTTAATAATATATAAAAGTTGATTCACGATGATCGATCGTGTGATATGAGAGAAAAAATTATTATGATACGAGAATCACAATAGACATCTTAATGTTATTTTTAATAATCAATTACTGCTTGTCCGTAAACCTTTCATACTAATTTTCAATTTTCTTTCTTTTCCCTTTCTTTCTTTCTTTCTTTCATTTCTCATATTTCATATTTTTCTCTCGTTTTATTTTTTTCTTTCTTTTTTTTTTTTTTTTTTTTTTTTTTTTACAAAATGTAACGACGCACGATCAGCTCGTAAAAAATGGTAGTTTAAACAAGTCTCGAAAAAAAAGAGAGAGTAGTTGATATTTAATATCATTTATCAAGTTTCGACCCATCTACAAACATTTTTTAGGTCACCCTTCATATCCTTTATATATATACATACATATTTATACGTACATACATACATATATACATACATACATACATACATATATATATATATATATACAAAGAAAACTTACGACAAAGACGAATTGTATTATTTCTATTCGAACAGATTTAAAAATGATTTAAAAATTCGGATTTAACGCTTGTGGCACGGTTGAACTTTTAGCAACCGGGGAAACGACTTGATTAAAAGTTCGAAACGAGCGAAGTGCCAACTTTGAGAAGAACGTTTCGTTCTCGGTCCCTTTTCTGTAGAACAAAGAACTTATTATACTAATCCTTGCGCCAGCGCTCGCTCGTGCGATCGCGCGCGCGCACGCTAGTTCACTCCCGTTTCATAGAAATTTGCGCGATTCGTTACTCCCCGCGATTTTGTATAATGAATACCGAGGGTCCCTAAGAATAAGAAAAGACTTATTGGGAGAACGAATTTCCCAATAATGGAAAATCGAAAGAAAGATTTCAATTTCGATTATTCGTTTCTTTCCTCTCTCTCTCTCTCTCTCTCTCTCTCTCTCTCTCTCTCTCTCTCTCTCTCTCTCGCTCTACCTTGTTAAGCTCTATACTTATTATTAAAGCTATCAGTATATAACACACTTATTTTTTTATACATTTTTTTCTGTTCTCTTTTTGTAAAGTATCAGTAAAGTCAATTAAGAAATGTATGTTCTCTTTCTTTTTTCTTTCTTTATATACAAATAAATCTTATCAATATATAACGGTATCGGTTATTAATATATTAAAAGTTATTAATAATAATTATAATTATTAATTGATAGATATTAGCGGACGAATTTATATTTTTCTAATTTGTTGATAATTAATTTTTTATATTTTTAATTTTTTTCTTTACCATAACTTTACACACACACACACACACACATATATATATATATATAATACGCGTACACACGCAAACGACGATTACTTTCAATATAAAACCTTTCTCCTTGAAACCTCAAGTTTGCCCGGAGAAATAAAAGACCTAGGAAAGAAATCGAACGAAAACATAAGGAGAAGAAACATTTTTGTGAAAGATACGAGATAAAGCTAACGAAAAGAATAATAGAAAGAGAGGATCGTTACTTTTCCCTCTTTTTTTTTTCCTCTCTCTCTCTCTCTCTCTCTCTCTTTCTTTTCAACCCTAGGAAGCGATTTGCGAAAAGGGTTGCATAGTATTCGAATGGTAAAGTATATCGAGGGTGTAGCCGTTGGGCAAACTTTGAATTATACATGAGAGAGTAGGAGTTATCCGATCGAAACGAGAGAGAGAGAGAGAGAGAGAGAGAGAGAGAGAGAGAGAGAGTGAGAGAGAGAGAGAGAGAGAATCAGACAGAAGGTATAGTGTTCCATTTGCATGGTACACTACTCTGTAGTTTCGTCTCGTTCCTAGAGAGATATTCTCCTTTTATCCCCAGACGTTTCTCAGAGTGTCCCTATCCGGTCAACAGTCCTTCGGACCTTTGGACCTTCGGATATAACAGTTATCACCAACGGCTTATGAAAGGCCTCCCTGCCCAGAGAATCATATATATAGTCGTTTTCTCTATCATTCAGCTACCAACTTCCAGCTTCTAGCATCAAGAATTCTCTCTCTCTCTCTCTCTCTCTCTCTTACTCTCTATTTCTTGGAAACGAGAAGTTTAGATGAGTAATAGCTCGTTCATCGTTGGCATAAATATATATATATATATATATATATATATATATATATATATATATATACATCGTTCGTTAGATATCGTGAGAAATGATCTAACTTTATTTCGTAGTTGATCGACTAGAGAAAAATTGCTATTCGGAGGTACGTTGCACTCTTAATTCATTAATAATAATTAATTTTTTAATAATAAATTAAGTCAATACATAATTTTGAATAAAGTGTGGGGTTACGTGTGTGTGTGTGTGTGTGAGCCGTTTATTATAAAAGTATAATTATAAATATATTATAAGTTTATTATAAGTATATAAGTCCATATCATTTAAAAAGAAATCAAATTAACATTTCTAATAGTTATATATTTAATGTAATCTTTTGATTTTTAAACAATGTACATTTAAAATTATGAACTGAAATTATTTTCAAAATGAGCAGCATGTACATGACAATAATTCAATATATTTTATTTTTAAAATTCCTACGTATTTTGATAATAATAATTATTTATTTCAATGAATTTATTGCACCAAACTACATTCTTTTTTCTTGTATTTAATTGGGATTAAACCGTAAGGTTCAGCTAGATAAAGTATGTATGTACTTATAATGATACATTATGTTTATATAGGAGTTTGATATATGTATTATATCCTTGGTTTACTTAGACTGTTTCTTGGATGTTATGAGAAATGATCTAACTTTATTTTATAGTCCATAGACTAGAGAGAAAATGGATATTTACACGTTGGAGTTAATTAATGATAATACATTTTTTAATAAGCGTAGATTTAATATATAATTCTATATAAAAAGTAATAAATATATATATATATATATATATATATATATATATATATATATATATATATATCTTTTGTATGTATAGGGAGGTCGATTAATAAATTTATTTAAATTAGTATTAATAATGAAATGTTACAAACGAGTTTAAGTTATACGTATTTTGTTTAATTATTGTTAATTTTATTTAATTTTGCTTTTTATTAAAATTTTTATATTTTATAACAATAATAATAATAATGATAATAATAACGTTTGTTTAATTAAAACATAAAAGTAATTAAAAAGAATTAATAATTACGTCTAACGAGTTAAAAATATTATTTGAGAATAAAAGAATAAATAAATAATAATCATTTCTTAAAATCGTTACAACTTATAATACAAGAAACTATTCAATTATTGGAGTGAACAATTGCATTGATAGACAAAACTTTGAGTTATATAGTGACAATGTCTTGTCGTTAAAGAATAAACAAATTTACCAAAAAAAGAAAAAAAGAACTAGACCCTAACGATATAAATGTTTAATAAAGTATATATATAAAATAAAACGAAAAAAAGGAAAAGAAATTCGAAGATAGATCTTCTACTTTCCCATTTTTCCTCTTGCGAGGAACAAAAAAAGAAAAGAAAAGAATTGTGCATGCTAGTTCCTTTTGGCAAAGACCCTCCTCTTCTAGAAAAAAAAAAAAAAAGAAAATTCTTAGTGAACTCGCCAATATAGGGAAGTCTATCCACGATCCTAAAACGAGGTGCGAAAGCTAGAAAGTCCTGTGGAAGCGCATAAAGGGTCATTAAGGTTGTGGATGAAAGGCCACGCCTCGTTAACGATCCTTCCTGTATTTCCTAGGGACTTTCCACTTGGCGTTACTACTTCCCTGCTCGTGACCAGAAACGCGTAGTCGAGAAGACGACTTCCTGGCTGACGTGTCGAATAGTTCGAAAACTTGCCCGGCATACTATCGCAAAAACTTCCATTTCCTCTCCTTTAAGACAAATGTGTTTTCTTTATTTAACTGTTAATCACATTGACCTTGACATTTTTCTTTTTTCCTCTTCTTTTCTTTTCTTTTTTTTTTTTTTTCATTTCTTCGTTTTGCGCATTAAGTTCTTTCGCAAATTAAAATACACGATAAACCGACGAATAAATTTGACGTTTCGAATCAAACGAATATTATTTATTAATCTTCTTCATTGTTTGCACGATTATTTTCGTTCAATCGGAACGATACTTTGATTTTTATTCCTTTTTCTTTCTTTCTTTATTATATGCCGAACATACGATACATATTATAAAAATATTAATAAACGTTTATAATTAATGAATCTCTCATATATATATATGTATATATATATATATATATATATATATATATATATATATATATATATGTATCTAGTGATTAAAATATATTATTAATAAATAGGATGATAATTCTTCTTTTATCGAGTTTTATTATATTACTAAAAATACGATCAGTTGTAATATACTTTGCGTGTGCAATTAAATAATATATAATATTTTTTTTCCATTACTAGAAATACTATCGATCTCTTAGAAAATAATTAGTAAATAATTATTTATAATTAATGAATCTCTTAACTTTTATTTTGGTTTGAATTATCATTATCATTCTTATTATCATTATCGTTATTATTATTACAATTATTATTATTATTATTATTATTATTTTTATTATTATTATTATTATTATTATTATTATTATTATTATTATTATTATTATTAATATTAAAGTAGATGATATTTTTATATCAAGTTCATCGTAACTAAAAATATGAACGATTGTGGAGACCCATAAATCGATGTCTATAATTAATGAATCATTAATCTTCTTTTATAGTCTAATTTATTATTATTATAAAGGATGATATTTTAAGATCCGCACATACACAAGTTTTGTTACTAAAAATATGATCGTTTGTAAACACGCAAATAGATGTTTATAATTAATGTATCGTTTATTATATCTCACGTTCGTTGGATTTATTATTATTAAAAAAGATGATATTTTTTATGTGAATTTTTTTTCTTTTACTTTTTTCTTTTTTCTTTTTACTAGAAATATTGTCGCTCGTAATCGTCTAAATGGATATTTGCAATTAATGGATCGTGCATATCATCTGTGTCATCGTGTTTAAATAATAATTAAATGTATTAATCATATAAAAAAAATTATATAAAAAATAGATTCTCATAATTAATAAACGTTATTAATTATAAATACACGATCGTGCATTTCCATTTGTATTTAACATAAAACATATAATTAACGGATCACTCGTCTTCCATCAATTTAATTTAATTCGAACGAGAATATATCGAAACGAGGATTTCCAAAAAGTACCTCGCATTTTTTCCCTCAACTCCACTACTCCTCTACTAGTAGTCATATTTATAATTACCCGGTTATTCATTTTTTCTTCTTCTTTTATTTTCTTTTTGTTTTTCTTCTTTTACGAAACATTTTTGGAGAAAATCTAGCTTCTTTAATTTTCTAGAGTCAGTATGAGAGTGGACAAAAAAAAAAAAAAAAAAACAAAGAATTGAAAATTCCTTTTTGTCTTCTCTACGCTCGTTCCTGCAAATTTACGTAGGAAGAAAATGTTTCGTCGGCATCTATATATATACATATATATATATGAATGTATATATATATATATATATATATATATATATATATATATATATACCATGTTTTTGTCTTCTTTTCATTTTACCTTATTTCTACACTTTTTCTGTTTTTTCCCTTCTATTTCTTTTTCATTTTATCTTCCTATCCTTCTTTTCTTTTAGGAGACAGAACGTTCTCCGAGGAATTTTATTCCTAAAATGGAAATACGCATTCGAGTTGTTCTCTACGTTTTAGCTTTTACACGCTAGAAGCTCGTAACTTTCGCGTTTGGCGTTTTCGTCAAGCAAATAATACGCCTTCATTTCATTACCACAGAAAGAGAAAATAGGAATATATATATATATATATATATATATTGTCTTGGAAACTAAATTCTAATAATTTTCAACGTGCTCATTATTATCTCGCGCTTTAACCTCTTATATTATATATATCGTTCGTCGTACAAAGGTATTATATGTGTAATTTATTATGACTTTTATGATCGATTAAAGGAGATATTATAACGTAAGTGCATTCAAGTAATATTCTACAAAAAAAAAAAAAAAAGAAAAACGTACCATTCATTTTCTTTACGCTGCCGTCGACGTGCGAGAATAGAAAAGCAGAAAAAAAAGGAAAAAAAGGAGAAGAAGAAGAAGAAGAAAAGAAGAAAGAATAAAGAAACGAAGGAAAGTCGAAATTATTTCGAGTTAATGTGAAAATTGAGGAATAAACATTCTCGATGAGAATATCCGACTTCATTAAATGATACGAAAATATTTATTGTTATTAATCATATTTATTATTATTATTATTATTATTATTATTAAAAATTCTGTTTTTATAATAATAATTGGAAGAAGTTTTTTACGATAAATTGACACATTATGTATAAATATTTTTATAATATAAATATTATTCGACAAAAGTAGTATCTTGTGGATGTACGAATGTATGTACAAGGTGGGGGTAGGTGGGGCGGGGGGTGGAGGGCAATAACTACGATCAACTCGAATATATACGTTCATTTTAGACATATGGAGAAACTTTGTTAACAAAAGTTGTACGATGCGGTCGAAATCATAACATGGCAATAATAAATTTTTTTGTATAGATGGACGCATAAAGTACATACGAAGGTAAACCGACTGTTTTTATTTATTTATTTATTTATTTTTTTTAATAACTTTCAAAGGTTTTTCATTGCATCGATCGATGCACCTCGATATTCTCTATAAAAAAAAAAGGATTAATCCATACACGTCGAAAAATTATTAAGTCAACAGATATTTTAATTTAAGTAAAGCTAAAAAATAAAAAAAATATGTAAAAATACGAGCGAAATGTTATAAGAGTAGTAGTATGTAATATAAGTCTCGAGTTATCGATCTTTCAATTTCGTACATCAACGATTATTATTAATAGATCTTTTATTTTTTATTATAAATAAACAAATTAAAATTTACATGATTATGATAAAAATTGAAACGATTTCATTGCAGTTGTATCCTTATTACAGAAGGAAAAGAAAAAAATCAATTAAAAAAAATTATTAACGGAATAGATTTTATCATACCGATATTATTGCAATATTTAAATAAATAAAGAATAAATTATAATTGGAAACGGTGGTTGTTTCAAGTCTCTACGACTTTTCGTCCCGAAAATTCAACGAAAAGAAAAATTTCAATTGAAATAATTATTAACAAAATCGGTTTTATTATATCAATATTATAGCATTAGTTAAATAAATAAAAGATACAATACCCTTGAAAACGGTGTTAGTATCAAACCTCTACAATTTTTCGTTCCGAAGATATCGCCTTCGAAAGATTTTCATTCATAATTCTTATAGTACAACTGTTCGTAGTAATTTCTAGGAATTTATTTAGGTCAGTGTGTCATCGAACCAAATCAAATGAAATTATATTGGTCAGTATATCAACGTAAACGTCTTCGATTTATATGGGAATATCTTTGGATCTAAAAGTCGTAGAGATTTGAATCGAACGTCACTTTAAAGGATAGAACTTTCTTTATTTTTTAAGCGCATTGAGAACAATTAATTAACAATTTGTTACAAAAAATTTGTATAAACAAATTCTTACGAAGTAAAATCATATTATTTTGGCAACCAAATATTCGAATTGCGATCGATTTGTAAAATTGTATAAATTAATAAATTATAAACAAATTATGTTTTGTTACAAAAGAAACAATTGTTTTTACATTATTTATAGCCGCGTTTTCATTTATATGGGAATATTTTGTGAAGTTAAAAGTCGTGGAAACTTGAATCAAACGTCGTTTCAAAGGGCAGATTCTTTTGTGATGTTTTCAAGATAAACAGTTTGTTTCAAACAATTTGTTTATAGACCAAATTCTTACGAAATAAGTTCACCTTCTTTCGCCAAACAAAAATTCATATTGCGATCGATTTGCAAAATTATATAAATTAATATATTATAAACAAATTATTTTTTTTTTTTTAGCGAAGATACACTTTTCTACATTATACCAAATTATTTTGTTCGCATATATATTTATTGTAATATACTTCTATCTCATTGGAGGTAATTATTTATGAGTATATTCAATATATGTATGTGTGTGTGTGTACATAAAAATAAATAGATAAAAAATCAGAAATTGAATTTCTCTATTTAAAAGTCGAATTGTTTTCGTTGATAAAACTTTAGTCCTGAGAAGAACGTGTAAGACTTAAAGTACGATTTACCACAAAAGCTAGAGAACGGCCGTAGTTGTTTTGTTAGAAGCGTTGATCCGAT
>OU426864.1:4751814-4811814 GCA_911387685.1 Dolichovespula media | reverse complement strand
TATATATATAGATATATATATATACACTCAGCTTTAAAACTTATAATAAAGGGAATTCTTTAACGACGCGATTCGACAATAGTAAATAAGAATGAAATTAATTTTCGCCATATTCCCTTTGGCATACGGAAAGACAATTTAAATTTCTCTCTTGTCTTTTCTCTCTTTTCTTTTCTTTTTTATTTTTTTATTTTTCTCGCTCTTCTTCTTTTCCTTTTTGAACTCCCTCTAGAAAGCATCGAAACGAAAGAAAGTGATAGCTACGTTTCTTTTGATGTTGGTGTCGCATACTGATCGTCAAGAACGAACAAAATTCGCTTTGAAAATCGTCGAAACGTGCGAAGGAAGAAAATTCCAAGATATCGGAATGCATATCTTCTCTCTCTCTCTCTCTCTCTCTTTCTCTTTTTCTTTCTTTCTTTCTTTATTACTAATCCCCAGAGCGTGTCCTAACCAAGGCGACAGAGAGAGAGAGAGAGAGAGAGAGAGAGAGAGAGAGAGAGAGAGAGAGAGAGAGAGAGAGCGAACTGTGATTGTCTTCTAAAGTGCCTACCACCGACTAGGAGGACATCTTCGTAACGATTCATGGCAATCTAGCTAATTACTTCGTGATTTAATTGCATCTTAAAGTATGCCATTCGTTTAACCAAAAGTCCAAAGACATCGAGCGTCTATGTGTACATAAGATGGGACGTATTCAATCGTTATGATTGGTGTTTCCGTCTAATGCAATTTTTCTTCCCTTTCCTTCCTTTCCTCCTCGTCCTTTTTTCTTCTTTCCCCGCTCCACCACCGCCACCGCCAACACCACCCTTCCCCGCCGCCCCCCGTCCCCTCCCGCTTCCGCCTTCATTTCATCGAACAACAAATATAACGTCGCATTTTGTCGATCGAACGTCGAATTTTACCTCCTCGAGCTTTTATTCATTTTCGTGACGAAACGGAGAGGATAAATAAAAAAAAAAAAAGAAAAAACGAAGAGATTAAACAAACAAATAAAAACATCGAATAGAAGAAATGATAGTGATCGAATGCGAGGATATAATTGACATGACGTGGGAAGTTATTAAAACAAAAACAAAACAAAAAAATGAAAAAAAGTAAAAAGGAAAAAAATAAAAAAGATACGGGCAAACTATAATTGAAGTATTTCAAGTGTCAGTGATGTTACACATGTCGGATATAAATTCTCAGTATAAGTCGATGTAAATCAAAGAGTAACTCTCTCTTCCCCCTAAGCACGTTCACTCACCATCTACGTGTGTGTCTGTGGCGAAGTAGGAGAATGGGTGGAGTAGGAGGAGGTAGGTACTACTACTACTACTACTACTACTACTAATATTACAACTGCTATTACTAGTACTACTACTGCTACCACTATGTATACTCCGTGCGAGCGTTTTCTTTCCTATAAAAGAATAATCCCGAGCGTACGAGAATACGATCCGACAGCTTCAGCATGAGGTTTCACCCTGAAAGAATTGGATGGGCCTCGCACGAACGATTCGAAAGACGAATGCGAATCGTAACGAGAGAGGAACGATTTGTAGCTCGTCTGGAAATTCTTCTTTTTCATTTTTTTTTTATTCTTCTCTTTCTCTCTCTCTCTCTCTCTCTCTATGTTTCTCTCTCCTTAATTTTCTTTCTTTCTTTTTGTCTTACGTACACTCGATCATCTCCCTGTTCATTTAAATAATTTCGTTTTCCTTATATTTCTATCGACGATTTATTTTATACGTTGATCATTCAAAGGGGTATGTAGTGATTTATTTCTTTTATCTTTCTACATTTTTTTTTCCTTTTTCTTTTTTTTCTTCAATGGAAATTTTTAGAAAATGAAAAAGAAATAAGAAAAAATTGTTAAGCAAATACATACATACATACATACATACATACATACATACATACATACATACATACATATATATATATATATATATATATATATATATATATATATATATATATAATAAATAAATTACATTTTCAGATGGTATAAGATTTGTACAGAAATTTTTGAAAATTGAAAAAAAAAAGAAAATGTTAGACGATTGATTCAGTATATATTCAAGCAGAAATAAAATGTAAAAATTGTATTTTTACATGGGTGATTCTTAAGGGAGAAAAAGCTTCATAATTTCAATGGGGAAGGAAGGATCAATACAGAATATATATATATATATATATATATATATATATATATATATATGTATACATTTTTAAATTAATTCCTTTAATATACGATTTATTTACTTTATTAGAAATTTCAAAATATATTTCATATTATCCTTCGAATAAATATTAAAAAGGAAATGATGGAAACCTTGAATTACCATAATCTCGTTTACATTATGCATATTACATAGCGTTTGTGAAATACATATATTAAAAATCAAAATATTTTCATTCCCGAACCACATACATACATACATACATAGATATATACATACATACATAGATACATACATACATAGATATATACATACATACATACATACATAGATACATACATACATACATACGTCGAAGTGAAGAAGAATTAATCGGAGAGAAAAAAGATTTTAAGTAAAAATTCGAATAAATATTCAAAAGGAAATGATGGAATGCTTAAATTACCATTATTTTGTTTATATAACGTATATTATACATACACACATACACATACACACACACACACAACACAACCATATTGAAATACGTTAAAAATAAACGTGACGTAATTCCGTAACTGAATAAAACAAATGTCTCTACTAGATTTAAGATGAGTCCGTCTAAAACGGGTAGAAAAAGAGAAAGAACAAAAGGAAGGAAAATGAATAAATAAACGAGCGAAAATAAAATTGCACCCGTTTTATTTTATTCTGTTTTTTTCTTTTTTTTTTTTTCGTCTCTCGAAAGAGATTGACGTCTCGAAGAATATTCAATGACGTACACGACGACGGGGAAACGAGTCATGTGTTTTTAGTACGCATACGTGAAACACATTTTACGATATCAAATTCAGTCGGCAGTGCCAAGCGAAGATATCGATTTACGTTGCAAACCGAGGTCCTGTTCGCTGCAGTAGGAACCTTCGAGTGGGAAAGTCCTCGAGACGCGACTTGAGAGAGACCCGCGCTCCGTTCTAATGCTCAAGTTTGTCTGAGATCCAAATCTAGACAAGAGGCTCGAATTTCTCCAATAATAGAAAGCGGAAGACTGCGGACACGATTGAATAGACAAAGAGACGAAGAGACGGAGACGGAGAAATAGACAGAGATAGAATATATAGAGAGGAGCGTTAGATGAACCGTAAAACAAAAAATGGACCTGCATTACAACTCGTTAGGGATGTAGAGGTATGAGGAAAAAAAAGAAAAAAAAAAAGAGAGAAAAAAAAAGGAAAGGGTTGCGGGAAAGTGGATGAGGGATGAGGGGGGAGGGAGAGGAGGGCAAAGGGAGAGGGTCGATAGAAATGATGGAAAGTAATACTACTCGCCGCGTCTTTTCGCTTCCATTAACACGGTAATTTTATACGAGAATAAGGAAGATAAACCCGATATGACGTAGATACGCGAGACGTCTTCGAGAGAAATACGAACGTTCTAAGATAATCTAATGTGATGCATGGCTGCACCCTTCTTATAAGGAGAGAAAGAGAGAGAGAGAGAGATAGATAGAGAGAGAGAGAGAGAGAGAGAGAGAGAAGAAGAAGAAGGAAGAGAAGGAAAATTATCATGGAGAAGAATAATAAAGATAGACGATAAATAATATAATAAAACGATCTAAATTGTTTTAATAGGTTTAAAAATATTCATTGTTAGATATATCCACGTCTATGATGTATTTAGGATGAAATAATGATATTGCTGTAAGATTCATTCGTTTTTATCATTATATAGTAATATTGTGAAATATTATTGTATGGTATGATTAGATTGTAATATTATTATTTAATATTTTGTATAAATAGGAAAAGGAAGATATATTGATTAATTTATTGTGTTTATCGTTATTGCATAATACAATATATGATTAGAATATTGCATGGTATTATTAAACGTTCGATTAATTTTATAATACGGTGATCATTAAGTTATCAAGTGTGTGTGTGTGTGTGTATAGATCGTAGTAAAATTATTTTTGAAATATTTTTAACGACGTAATTTTGAAATCTTCCGAACGGAATATACGGTATATGATATTTTAATTAAAAACATTATTGAAACGCATCATAAGGGAAAATATAGCATATAAGGGAAAACCACTTATATATATATATATATAAACTGTCCCTTTATGAGGCTCGACGTGTACCTAATATACTTGTGAATTTTCGTCGACACCCTCTGCTCTTTATAGTGAAAACACGAGTTGATAACGACGGCGACAAAATTAAGGGGTTATGCCAGGAGAGTCGAGAAGAACGACAGAGATAGAGATATAGAAATATTTGCAGATATATGTATATACGTACATGTATACGTATATGTACATATATATATATATATATATATATATATATATATATATGATTCTCATCAAACTCCAGTATTTGAAATATCAAGGAATGAATCGAATTATATATATTAGGGTGTCCCCTAAGTTTCTTCCGTATCGTGTATTCATTTCGCATAAAAAAAAAAGGAAGAAACTTATGGGACACCTTAATATATATATATATATTGGGTCGTTCGTAAAATTCGTATTTCAAGAATAATAACAATTTAATAAACGTATACGAAAATTTAAATCTTCTGCGTTTCAAAATCGGCACGAATTTTCCGGACGACCCAATATATTGTTTATAAAAGAAAAAAAAATGAATTCTTCTTTTTCGATTATACATAATTTTTAAATCTACGCTTGTCCTTAAAAAAATAAGAGCGATATTTGGAAAAGAAGATCGTAGAATTTAAAAATTACTTAAAAATATTAAATTTTTATTATTCATTTCGAAGGAAGTTTTAAAAACGATTTGTCGTAACAAATAAATACTTTTTTTTTTTTTTAATGTTACTTTAAACGCTTCATCGAAAATTCAATTTGATTGACACTTGATTAACAAACAATTTCATATTTCAAATCTGACGTATTTTACATTTCATGCTGAAAATTACAAAAATCGTAAATATCGTTAAACAACAATTAACAACGTCGACTTTGATTGACGTAACGATATTGCATTATGTTAGAACGATAAAAGAAAAAAAGGAAAACACGACACAAATTGAAGAAGGAAAAACCGAACGAACGGATTATTAATGCATCGATAATCGATAATTAATTTCTAATGTCAATATGAATTCAATAAAAAGATCTACGTACAAAGAATACCGTTAAACATATACAAAAACGTTGGTTATAATTAAACGAAATTAAAAGAAAAAAGAAAAGAAAAAAAAAGTCAATTCAATCATGTTTCTCAAATAAATTCGTCCTTTTATAAAAACATCAACGACACCATGACTATTGCCGAATATTCTCTCTCCCCCCCCCCTCTTCTTTCCGCTGTAACGTTAGAATCCATTAATTGTCAAAGTAATCTTAACTAAAATTTGTTTCCATCACTGACTTAAACCGATTAAAACGAAATCTTTATTATTAGAAAATTAAATAAATTACAAATAACAACGTACGATAACGATTTCTATTTTTTATTTTGTTTTTTTTTTTTTCCAAGTAACTATTAAATTAACCCAACATACAGATACGTACAAACACACACACACCAGTGGAAAATAAAGAAAGATTAGAAATTCTGGTATCGATCGAAACAATTTTTTCTTTAAAAGAAAAAATAAATAAGTAAATAAATAAATAAATAAATAAATGAAAAAAAAAACTTTTTTCCTCCATTATCAAAAATAGTTTAAAAATATTTCAGACGTTAGTATAAAATGAAACAGCTTGTATATGGAAGGAGTATCGTTAGATGGGACATTATTATAGGATCGCGTTGAACTGGGGATCGAATTACGGGGAACGATCACCTCACGAGAGTGAGAGAGAGAGAGAGAGAGAGAGAGAGAGAGAGATCATGATCACACCGTGCAAGTGTAGCTAGCTCGTGGCCTTAACCACGCACCGCACCACCGATACGCATTATCCGATGATAATTAGACGTCGGTGTAATATGCGGGAGGGAACGCGTGCGCGTTATAGCGTGTAAGATCGTGCGAGTGGTTGTTATTATTATTATACATTTGGATCCAATTATGTCCGTGTGCACGTTGAAGCGCCAATTTGCGTTCACGTTTATCGTTTCAAGCCTGTCCTCCTACATTCCTACATAAATATACATATGTATGTGATGCTTGTGGCGCACGCGCGCGCGCGCGCGTGTGTATTCGCGTGTGTACAGATATGTATATAGATATGTATATATTTTGTGTAGTAATACTTACACAAGTCTCTTATCGAAAGTAATAATCCTGTCGACGATTATTAGACACACGCGTGCGTAATCTCGAGTGACAATATACTCGGATGTTCTCACTATACTTGTCACTCTTTCTCTCTCTCTCTCTCTCTCACTCACTCACTCTCCCTTTCTCTCTCCCTCTCTCTCCTTCTTTTTTTACACTCGACTCTTCTTCTCTCTCGTATCTCCCGACGAACAATGAGGCTCGTTACGCGATTCGTTGAAGATAAGATCGTTGAAAATGTTTCCGTTCTGTTTGCGAATTATTCTTCTCTCTCTCTCTCTCTCTCTCTCTCTCTCTCTCTCTTTTCTCTTCTTTTGTATTATTTTTACTTTTATTTTCATTTTCATCTTTTTTTTTTCCTTCTTCTTTTTCTTCCTCATAAAATTTCGGATTATTTGGAATCTCAAACTCTGCTATTTTTGTACTTTGTTTGTTTGCTTGTTTCCTTCTTTTGTCTTCTTTACTTGTTTGTTTTTGAAACAATTAATTTGCTAATATCGACATGGATTGTCACGCCTTTTGAATATCACTGCCTTTTAAGATAACATGTAATACGAATTTTCATTTAAGAGTTTTTATAAAAATTTGAATATTTCTTCGGAGATGATCATTGGATACTTTTATCTCTATCATAGACTTTTCTAATTCGTCACTTTGTCATAACGAATAATACGAATATCTGCAAAATTCATTCGGACAATTATTATTGTTTATTGACAATTACCTTCATTTATCATTATATGTCTTATTAAGATTTCTTCTTCTTCTTCTTCTTCTTCTTTTTTTCTTCATTTCACAAATTACTAATTCTTATTTTTAAAAGTAATATAATAAATATAATCGAAATCCTTTAGATTCAGCTGGTAATATTAATGGTAATATAAATATGTATGTAGATTCATGGACGCCTGAATAAATGATATTTAAAGCTTGTCGTGTACCACTGGAATGACTTCTTTGCATTATAAAGTTTTATACAGTCATATAGAGTATATCATATTTTTATAGTGTTGAATACTATAGTAGTAATAACACTATATTTTATTAAACTTCTATACACACACACGCACACGCACACGCACACGAATGTTACTTTTGTATCACTTTATATTTATAACCAAATAACATTATTGCAGCGCAATATATTCATTTTTAAATAAATATTCTTTCAGAAAAAAAAAAAGGATCTCCAAATTATTTATTAACCAGGTAAACATATGCGATGCAACTCGATTTCTATATATATATATATATATATATATATAAAAGAAAAAAAGATCTTAAAAAAAAATAACTAAAAAATAATTCGAAACTCGTTTATAGAATAATTACCATCATTTATAAAGCATCGAGCCTTCGATCAATTTGAATTTTTCTCTCTTCAAGACGATCGATCCGCATTGAAACGAAGTATCATCCATCCATTTATTCACCCATCTATCTATCCATCCATCCATCCATCCATCCATCCATCCATCCATCCAACCATCCATCCATCCATCCATCCATCCTATCGAGTTTAATGTCGTTTACATACACGTTAAAACTCCGTAAGGAATCGATCGTGATCTCCGTGGCATCCTAATCAGGGATGCATTATGCACTCTTCTACTTAAAGCATTGCATTAAGTAAGAGGTAAGAAGGGAGATAGCGAAGCTAGAATGGGATAGATAAAGAAAGAGAGAGAGAGAGAGAGAGAGAGAGAGAGAGAGAGAGATAGTTCGATGAATGTCGGATAACAGGACGAAATCGAGTACACGAAGGATCGTAGATCCCGTAGGACGGAGTATTAAATACGTGACTGGACTTAACCGATCGTTTTCACCGTCCACCTATTCACCCTTTAAATCATTTCACGAAGAATAACCGGCAGCCATTATTATGACCATCCAAGCGTTCGTCTCTCTCTCTCTCTCTTTTTATTTTCCTACTTGTTCAAACTCATTCCGATCGACACTTTTCCCCGGGTTATTCCTATCAAAGAAATAAGGGTAGAGAAAAGGAGAGAAAAAAGGGAAAGGGACGAAGAGGTCGAACGAAGGGTAGACACCAAAGTAATTGCTTTGGTATGATTCCTCTCCAATCCTCATTTCACGTAGATTCAATTATTTTCCTGGTTTTCTTTTAATTTTAATTTTCTTTTTTCCTTTTATCTTTATCTTTTATTATTATTTCTTTTTCTTTTTTGCCTCCCCATGAGAATACTCTTACGTGGATGGAAAAAGAGAGAGAGAGACAGAGACAGAGACAGAGAAAGAGAGATAGAGATGAGAGAGATAGAGTGAGAGAGATAGAGTGAGAGAGAGAGAGAGAGAGAGAGAAAAGCTCGTATTACTGCAGAACCAAAGTCGTTCCTACAAAAGCGTGATTCTCACATATTTACGCAATTCCGAGCTTTAAAAAGCTTAACAAAACAAAACAAAAAAAGTAAAAGAGGGGAGGGCGGAGCTGGAGGGAGGACGAGTGAGGAACTTCAAACGAGAGGAACCTGTTCTATAATCCTCAATGTAGGGAAATCGTTCCATTTACCTTTACGACTCGACGACGAGCGGACATACTTTTTTCTCATCGTCTTCTCTTTTCTTTGTTTTTCTTTCTTTTTATTTATTTATTTATTTATTTGTTTTTTTTTTTTTTGGTTTTTTTTTTGTTTTTTTTTTTTTTCGTTAATAAGTCCAACGCACGCGCATCTGTATATTCGAGTCGTGTTTTGCAATATATCAAATAGAAACTTTAAGTTTTAGCGCGAGGAAGGTAAAACAAAAAAATAAAAGGAAACGAGACACGGCGTGTGACCTTGTAACGGAATCGAATTTGAAAACCATTTAATTAATTGAAACCATCGGGGATCGTAATGGTCCGTTCGTACCGTCGAATCGATCGTCGCAATCTCTTTTAAGAGAATTCTAACGATAACTTTCTTCGATTAACATATATTGTTATGTCTTGTGGCGTAAGGGAGGGAGAGAGAGAGAGAGAGAGAGAGAGAGAGAGAGAGAGAGAGAAATATTAAATGGATTGTAAAATAAAATTGGTTAGTTTTCGATCGGGCTATGGAACCTTTAGTTTTTAAGTTGATAGGATACAAAATGGAAGGAGATTTGACGGATAATGATAATAATTTTATCTGTGGTATCTCTCCTTTTTTTTTTTTTTTTAACTATAATAATTCTTACTATGGGAGATATGAGCGCTAATTCCTCCTCCATTCCCCCCCCCCTTTGTGGGACTGATATTACGATAAAGCCGATAAAATGGTCGACGATGGAAGGGGACGGTGGGAAGATTGCAGACTTTGATATTCGATTTATCGAAAAAAAAAAAAAAAAAAAGGAAGAAAAAAAATATAAAGATAAAAGAAAGAATTGAAAGAAAAAATAAATAAATAAAAATAAAAAAAAAAAAGAAGATAAAAACGAAAGCTCGAAGAAATGTTTCCTAAAACGACGGAGAAACCAAATCAGGAGGATAAAAATGGCGGACATCGATAGTCTTTGATTTGTTGTTGGAACGAACGATTTTTCGTTTCCCCCTTTTGAATTCGTTGTACGGTAGCGGAAGCATCTATCTATATGTTCGATATCTATCTATCTATCTATCTATCTATCTATGTACGTACGTATGTATCTAACGACTTTATACGAGTGTCTGTCATGTACGTATTACCGTTACAACTAATACTATCACTACTGCTTTCGTAATTTAATAGAAAAAGTTTACAATTACGAGAGACGTTTTAAAAGAGATACGGAGAATGGAGATGTGTGTGTGTTTGTGTGTGTGTGTGAAAAGTGGGTAACACGCTCGATTCTCCGAGGACATTTATTTTTTGTTCTTTTCTTCTATTTTTCTCTGGTTATTTTTAACTTTTATTTTTTATTTTTCATTTTCTTTTTTTGCTTTTTTCCCCTTTTCCTTCTCGTGTTCATTTTAAAGGAAGGTGTATTAAAATATTCGTGTTTTTAAAACTACCAAACAACAAATTTTGAAAGCTTCCGTTCGTTGTGCCCGTTTCTTTGTATCTTTTCGTTTACTATCTTTTAAACGAACAGACGCGTTGATGCTGGATTTTAATTTTCTCTTTGTGTGTTTTTGCGTGTGTGTTTATTTGTGTGAAGTGTGTTTGTCGGAGGCTAACGAATGCATTGCACTTGCATAACACTGCGATTTAAAGTTTCTCTTTGTTAATGTGTCGGTGTGCGTTGAATGAAATTACATTCAAGTGTTGAAGCAAATAATCGAAAAGAGAAAGAGATAGAGAAAGAGATAGATAGATAGATAGATAGATAGATAGATAGATAGATAGAGAGAGAGAGAGAGAGAGAGAGAGAGAGAGAAAACGTTCGATGGTTATTTAAAAAGTCTAATGCTTCTCACAAAGCAAAAGTTAAACAGCGTGTGACGTGGAGAAGGAGAAAGAAAGAAAGAAAGTGATAAAGATACATAGATAGATAGATAGATAAATAGATAGATAGAGAAAACAAGGATTAGAAATTTTCATTTCACCATTGGATCTACTAGGATATGTAAATTTATGTTAAATTAGGCTATGGAAATGGCTTTGAAACAACGTCTTCAACTTGCATAGGTGACTCCAATTTTGTTAGTTTGAAAGTTGTCTTTTCTTTTCTTTTTTTTTTGAAACTGTCCACTATTATACATTAACTATCCCTTCCTTCCCTCCTCTACTATTATCAAAGTCTTAAATAAATACATAAAATATATTTATATATATATATATATATATTTTTTTTTATTATAATTATCACTTTTAAGATCGATCCTTTTGCGAATCGAATAATATTTCTGTTGAATCCATCAAAATGTCATTTCTTTTACTTTTATTTATTTATTTTTTTTTTTCAGAAAATTTATATATCATTTACAGGTAAGAATGCATTCTTTGTCCTTCTCTTTTTAAAGTTTCTTTTTTTTTTGTAATCTTTATTTCGTAAAGATTGTTCGTAAAATGGAATTTTATTATTTAAAAAAATGCTTTGTAAATGAAGTCGTATTTTCTTTTATCTCCTCTTTTTTTTATTTATGTTTATTTTTTTTTTTTTTTTCAATCATAATCTGAAACTAAAACTATAATCTTTAAAAGTTGTTCGGAAATAATGTTTCACTTTTCTATTTTTTCTTTTTCTTTTTTTTTTTTTTTATTAAATCATTAAAACTTTACTTCATTGATTTCTAATTATTGAAATCGAACATGTTCGACGAGTATTTTCGCTTATCGAAAATAAATTAAATACATACGTTGAAATTAGTCGATATATAAAAATCGATAGAGAAATTTAAATGAATCGATTAGGTGATATTATCAAGATTAATTCTTACTAAAATTATGAAGATAATTTTGATTCTTTTCGTGCAGTATATGTATATATATCTTCCTCCCTCTTACTATTTTATTCAGTCTGCACTTCTCGTAAATATTCTCTCTCTCGCTCTTTCTCTCTCTCTCTCTCTCTCTCTCTCTCTCTCTCTCTCTCTCTCTCTCTTTCTCTCTCACTTTTTTTTCCCTGGAGAGGAGTTCGATATCTCTGAGAAGTCGACACGCCATTCTTTTACGAATGTCTCACGATTTCTCACCTTCGAGGAGCCGATGGCGTGCATCCGCCCCCGATTTAAAGGGACGGTGGTAAGAGAGGGACGGAAAAGTCATAAAATCCGAGTATATGCACGATGGCTATGAATTCAAATGGATTCTCTTTCTATCCGCGATGGGGGCTCCTTTGCACTCAATGAAATGTGATATTTATCGCAGGCACTCTCACTCAAATTCGATTGAAAATTTTATGTAATATCATAATCTTATATGAACGAAGATTTAATGATTAATTCGATATTAATAAGAACAAATATCGCATTATATGTTATAAAAATATATACATATATTAATTATCTTAAGAAAATTTGTTTTTCTAATTTTATGTAGCAAATGTAATAATATTTACGAAATTATTTATTTATTTGAAAATTATAAATGACAAAATTACAAAAAAAAAAAAAACAAATAAATAAAAGGAAGAAAAAGGCTTAAGTAAAATATTTTATGCAGACATAAACAAGATCAATCATATTGTTAATCATAATAACACAGTAATCAAAATAAAATTATTATAAATATTATATATATACACACAACATTGTAATCATCTTGAAAAACTTCGATATTTTTAGAGATGTAGAGAAACCTTGATAACAAATGTCGTTATACAGGGGACCATAATATTACAGTAATAACTTTTTTACAGTTGGACGCGTGAGAGATGTATGAAGTTTAATTGTGTGTTTTTCTTTTCCTTTTTTTTTTTTTTTTTAATGGTATCACATGATCCTGATTGCACTGGTCGTCGCAGCTCGATATTCGCTATAAAAAACGTATTAACCCATGTATATCGAAAAAATATTATTACAGGTTATATATATAAGCGCTTACTCAGCGCTTACTCAGTGCTTACGCTACGCTTAGATTAAATACTTGTTTTAAATATATGACTTTTAGTCTCGAAAATTCTTCCCATGTAAATCAAGAACGTGATTACTAATGACGTGAACAAAAATAGTTTCTTCGATTAAAAAAAATAAAATTTATATAATTTTGCAAATCGATCGCAATATGAATTTTTGTTTGGCGAAAGAAGGTGAACTTATTTCGTAAGAATTTGGTCTATAAACAAATTGTTTGAAATAAACTGTTTATCTTGAAAACATCGCAAAAGAATCTGCCCTTTGAAACGACGTTTGATTCAAGTCTCCACGACTTTTAACTTCACAAAATATTCCCATATAAATGAAAACGTGGCTATAAATAATGTAAAAACAATTGTTTCTTTTGTAACAAAACATAATTTGTTTATAATTTATTAATTTATACAATTTTACAAATCGATCGCAATTCGAATATTTGGTTGCCAAAATAATATGATTTTACTTCGTAAGAATTTGTTTATACAAATTTTTTGTAACAAATTGTTAATTAATTGTTCTCAATGCGCTTAAAAAATAAAGAAAGTTCTACCCTTTAAAGTGACGTTCGATTCAAATCTCTACGACTTTTAGATCCAAAGATATTCCCATATAAATCGAAGACGTTTACGTTGATACACTGACCAATATAATTTCATTTGATTTGGTTCGATGACACACTGACCTAAATAAATTCCTAGAAATTACTACGAACAGTTGTACTATAAGAATTATGAATGAAAATCTTTCGAAGGCGATATCTTCGGAACGAAAAATTGTAGAGGTTTGATACTAACACCGTTTTCAAGGGTATTGTATCTTTTATTTATTTAACTAATGCTATAATATTGATATAATAAAACCGATTTTGTTAATAATTATTTCAATTGAAATTTTTCTTTTCGTTGAATTTTCGGGACGAAAAGTCGTAGAGACTTGAAACAACCACCGTTTCCAATTATAATTTATTTTTTATTTATTTAAATATTGCAATAATATCGGTATGATAAAATCTATTCCGTTAATAATTTTTTTTAATTGATTTTTTTCCTTTCCTTCTGTAATAAGGATACAACTGCAATGAAATCATTTCAATTTTTATCATAATCGTGTAAACTTTAATTTGTTTACTTAAAATGAAAAATAGAAGATCTATTAATAGTTGATAATGTACAAAATTGAAAAATTAAAGACTCTTGTCGTAATTTACTACATACTATTACTCTTATTACAGTTAAATCTTCACATGGTCTCTGTTAAAAATATTTGAATCAACATAGTTCTTAAATTAATAATCTTTTTAAGAATATATGAGTTAATATCTTTTATGGAGGATGTCGTGCTGCATCGACCAATGCAATCAAAAACGTATGATCTAATTAAAAAAAAAAAGCTCACTTGACCTTTACGTGTACATTACGTGACCACTTGTACAAAAATCATTACGTCATATTATGTACCGTCCCTCCTCACCGACTATATCGTTCAACTTTTGTTAACTAAGTTTCTCTATATCCATCAAAAGAACGAAGATATTCAAAGTCATCAAAGTTTTTACCCCATTCTGTACATATGTATCAAATTTATATAAAAAAATTTATTCGGTCTTTAGTCATTACTTATTTCATTATATACAAAAATATTATTGATAATTAAAAATTGTATATATACATATATATATATATATATTATATTTATATATATATTAATTATTTTAATAAAATATATCTAAACGCATAACGATCAAAATAATTTCGACGAACATAGCTATTTGAAACTTATTAATTCAAAACATATAAATTAATGGTATTAAAGTAGTCGATCAAAATTTATAAATTGAATTAATTAAAAAAAAAAAAAAAAAAAGAAAGAAACATAAAAAAAAAATAAATAAATATAAGAAGATAAGCGACAATATTGGGATGATAATAATTTCATGTTGATCAATTAACTCGCTAGGTAGAAGAAAACTTACTGTTAGGGTCGTGTATCCATCTCTTCTTATCTCCAACCTTCATTATACGGGTATCATCCTGGAAAAGAAGAAAAGACAAAGTACAAGATCAGTAAAAGCAATAATATACCTACTCGGGGATTTTTCTTTTCCTTTATTTTTTTGCTTTATTTTTTTGCTTTTTCTCTCTCTTTCTTTTCCTTTCTTTCTTTTTTAAATTACGATGGTATTACGTCTTCGTATAAAAATATAAAAAGCTTGTACGGTGAGAAACAGCAGCAGCAGCAGCAGCAGCAGCCGCAGCAGTAGCACAGTAGTAGTAGCTGCTGCTGCAGCAGCGGGGTTGGTTAGAAAGATTATCCGAGTCTTCGTTCAAAAAATTAACTATACCGAGGTAGATATAAAGTTTAACAAGCCTGGGGTAGATGACGTTCGCTAAATTACATGGGGCCGTTTACGAAGAGTTGGGAAAGGTAAGGGGCAACTTAAGAAAACGGTAAAATACTTGCTGGTTTTTCTTCGTCAAAATTATAAAAAAGAAAAGGAGAGAAAAGAGGAAAAGAAAAACAAAGGATCTAATTATTTTTTTCGTTCGTTTATCTGAGAAAAATTAATCTAACGCGATCATTCTTAAATTTTTTTATCTGCAACCTTTTCATTTGCCATCGGTATTCAGCGCGAGGTATAAAAGAGAAAAGAAAATAAAAAATAAAAAGGAAAGAAAATGGAAAGAAAAAGCAAAATTTGAAGGACAACGAGAAATTCGTTGTCTTTAATAACTTTCCCATCAATTCTATAATTTAACATCGAACATTAACCGTACAAATTAGGAAGAAGAAACTATAGCGTCTCGATAACGAAGAAGCCCGATTAATTATATTCGTGATAACTCATATTGAATCGAGTTTTTTCTTTTTCTAACGTATGAACGACGTATAAATGTTCATTTTAGAAAAAAAAAAAACAAACCAATGATGAGACTCGACCGTGTCGATGAGAAATAAGTAATCAGAAAATACTAACGTCTAATAACATATTATAATATTACAATATAATAATTGATCGATAAAGTATACGATGTCAAAATTCGTAATAAAAACTTGTAATATTGTTTATTTAAGTTAGAAAAAAAATGAATGCACCATTAGTTCGGTAAAAAATATTCTGACGTTATATTTATTTAGATAAAAAAAGCTGAATGCATCGTAATTCTAATAATAAAAAAAAAAAAAAAAAAAAAAAATTCCCATATTATTTTATTTGTATAAACAAAACTGAACGTACCATGTTTACGAATAACTGTACGATTGATCTACGAATTGTACGATTTCGAAGAAGTGACTAGTATGTTAGAAAAATTTCTTACGACTTGACATTGACGGTACAATTTACGTTGGAACGATAATGGTTATTAAAAAAAAAAAAAAAAAAAAAAAAAAGAAAGAGAAAAGAAAAACGCGAACGACCTAATTAACGCTTTCGTCGCGATGAAAAAAGCAATGAAGCACCGAATACGAACCCGACGATCGAGAAGTCCTGTCTCATCGAGCTTATCAAATAATCAATGATTTGAAAAAGAATCAATGGATAAATTTCAGGTAAAAAATCAAGAGAATCTATATCGTAACTAAGCGAACGTAGAACGTGACGAACGATCGCATGTCTATCGTATAAAATTCCAAATAGGAAGTTTAAATTGGAGCACGGTGTTTCTCGCTCGAAGTTCAGGCCGAGGTTAGCGAAGAAAAAAAGGGGAGAGAAGAAAGAAAGAAATGAAAAAAGGAGGAGAAGAAGAAGAGGAGGAGGAGGAGGAGGAGGAGGAGAAAAAAAAGAAAAAGAAACGGATAGATACGTACTTGCTTGGCTTGGAGAATGAACAAAAAAAAAAAAAAAGAAAAGGCTAGTGTTGTGAATCGAGCGAGAAAATTGAAGAGAAAGAGCTAGCCACCGAGCGAGAAAATTGAAGAGAGAGGGATAGAGAGAAGGTGGAGGAGAGAGAGAGAGAGAGAGAGAGAGAGCGGAACGAAGGCGAAGTAGCCTCGCGTGATAGTTCATGTGGCAGTTTGCAGCAATTCGTGGATAACACATCTAAAATACCCATGGGAAACGACTTGAAATGTAGGTCAGTGACCAGAGTTAAAGTAGATCGAAATGGAAGATCTCCCTTTGCACAGAGTTTGTTTAATAAGGTTAGGATGAAAAGAAAAGAAGCAAAAAAGAAATAAAACAAGAGGAAGAAAGAGAGAGAGAGAGAGAGAGAGAGAGAGAGAGAAGTAACAGCAAATATAATAAATATAAAAGATGTAAGAGATAGTACACGTATTAACAGTGGATTTGTCAACCAATTGAAATAACTCGTATGAATTATTTTTACTATTAATACTATTATTTTTTTTTCTTTTTTCATTTTTCTACTCAATATTTTATTTCATATTTCTTTTAAAAAAAAAAAAAAATTAACAGAATGTAATAGAATCAATATAATGGAATTAATATAATAGAATATTATAATGAAACAATAATCATTATAATTAATATTTTGTTAATACTATATGTAGTACCATTAATATTAATATTAATGTGATATTATATAAATGTTGTATGTAGTATTAATTATATTAGTATAGGGTTAATATATAATGTTACATTAATTCCATATTTAGTATTCTAACTCCGATGTATGATATACATACCATACATAAACAATTTTACAAATTGGTTTTGTTCTCTTCTTATTTTCTTTTTTTTTTTTCTTTTTTTTTTGTTTTTAACTTTATTTTTCTTTTGACACATACAAAGTATTATATACCTCGTATAGCTTAAAACAGATATCCAAAAATAATTGTCGATAGTTCGTCGAATGTATTAGCACACAGGGTATGTACGTTTTATTATCGAATCTGAAGCTCTGACGTCATATCCTATACTAAGTCATTCCATATTCCGATCGATATATTCATATATCGAATCGTATAGTTTCAGGGTCAAGTTATACGTGTCCATCTATATATCAAAGTTTTTTTTTCTTTTCTCTCTCTCTCTCTCTCTCTCTCTCTCTCTCTCTCTCTCTCTCTCTCTCTCTCTCTCTCTCTCTCTCTCTCTCTCTTTAAAAATAACGATTGCACATCCTCCGTAATATGCCCTTTGACCGATTCATTCGATCGCATTGCAGTACTAAGCGAACACGAACCGAAGGATTTCCTACGGGCAAAACAGACTGGAGGCCACGAATTAAGGACAACGAATGAATTTCTTTTTTCCTTTCTTTTTTTCTTCTTTTACCGTTTCCCCTTTTCTCTCTTTTTTTTTTTTTTTTTTTTTTTTTTTACAAACGACAGAATATGAATACACATATCACTTTGTTCTGGGACATATATTCTTTCTCTTTCTTGAACAATCCCCTTGCTGTTTTTTTTTTACATCTAATTCTCTCTCTCTCTCTCTCTCTCTCTCTCTCTCTCTCTCTCTCTCTCTCTCTCTCTCTCTCTCTCTCTCTCTCTCTCTCTCTCTCTCTAACACATACGTATACGTATACACAGATATTCTCAACGCAATCCCAAACGAGCTCCCTACAAAGCTGCATTTTTTATCGCGTCGAACGAAATGTGCATCGTTGCAAGAAAAATTGCACGATGCAACGACGCGGAGAGGTATAAGAGAGGAAAAAAAGAGGAAATAAAAGAGAGAGAGAGAGAGAGAGAGAGAGAGAGAGTCCTGTGCCGGGTGTCATCGATCGATGCCGTTACAAAGCGTAAACCTAGCTTTTCTTCGTGTGTAGTAAAAAAAAGGGAAAAAAAGAAAAAAAAATATATATATATATATATATATATATATATATATATATATATATATAAAAGAACTCCAAATGAAAATTTAACGCGTCGAGAAATTCGAGAGAAACGTTTTTACTTTTTTATTCTCTCCTCTCTCTCTCTTTCTCTTTCTCTCTCTCTCTCTCTCTCTCTATCCATCTATCTATTTATCTATCTATCTATCTATCTACCTATCTATGTATCTATCTATCTATCTATCTGTCTGTCTATTCATATATCTGTATCTCTATTTCTTTCTTTCTTTCTCTTTTTTTTTTTTTTATTTCAGAACAACGAGACTCACTTTATAAACCTTTTCGAGAAGTTCACTTTTAAACTGCCTGACAAACTAACAGCAGCTAGGATTATATATAGTTTCTAGAAATACTAAATAAAATATACATTCATGGTAATGGAAATGAAATACATCATGAATGTAGTTTTTTAATCATTCTCTATTACTCTCTCTCTCTCTCTCTCTTTCTCTCTTTCTCTCTTTAGAAGCGACCACTATTTTCGGTCTTTACCAACATGCAAATTATTGATTTGAAAAGAAAAAAAGAAACTTAACAAACTGCTATGGAAATGAAACAAAGAAAATGGAGATTGAAATAAAAACTTTGTGTTTCTGAATATATATATATATATATATATAAATAATATATATATATTATTATTATATACACAATTAATACAAACATATTTACGTAAAGAAAAAAAGATAATATGTATAATAAACATATATATATATATATATATATATATATATATATATATATATATATATTTATACATATACACATACGTCAAATCATTTTTATATATTTCCTTAATGTCCTTTAAATAAATTTCAATTTCATCGATTCTACCGATTTTGTTGATTCTAGCTGATTTGATTATACCTTTTTGATAAATTCTGATAGTCTTTTAAAGTATTAGCGAGATTACTACTCCTCCTCGAAATTGGCTGTTTTTATATATACATACATACAAAACATATATATATATATATATATATATATATATATATATATATATACACACTCATATTTATTTATTCGTCGAGATGCACATATCGTTCGTTATTCAATTACTCCAAACCGGTATGACCCGTCACTCCTATCGATGCACGTTGCATGTAAATTATTCGTCGTCGGCAATGGTACCCTTTGAAATTTTCGAAATTGCTTTTCGTAATGGTATAATCTACTTCCAAGATTAAAAAATAAAAAAGAGAAAAAAATAAATAAATAAATGAATAAAAAAGAAAAGAGAGAGAAAAAGATCACACGAAGGAAAAGAAGTCGTGAAAGATGGGTGAACGGGGGAAAATGAGTGAGTGAGGGGGTCGGGGGCGTGGTAAGGTATATTTTTTTTTTAACTGACGATTTTTATTCCTATCCACGTTTCTCGTCGAGTGCTCTATATAAATACGTGTACGTGTCTACGTGCCCATGTACCCCCTCTACTTTCATTAACGAATAGATTCTACAAAAAAGGATTGAATCGATGGGAAGGAAAAGAAAATTAAATTCAAATTTACCTTTCGAACTGAAATTCGTCTATTAATGTAATGCCTTCGCTTCGTTATTAATAGATCATCGAACCGAAATGAAATTTAATTCGACAATCGTCGGGGTAATGATATTTATTTTATTACGATTAAAATGTCAATTATTTTCTTCGAATGATTTACGTACAGTATTTATTATATAGGAACAACGATAATTGATTAATAATTATAAAACGATCACATTTATCTTGACAAATTTGGATTTATTTATTTTTCTTTTTTTTTTTTTTAAAGAGTATTTAAATATCAATCTTTATCGAATTTCTTTTTAAATACCACCGCATTGCACTAATTGTACGTTTTTAACGTTTTACGACTTTGTGATTAGAATATTTGTAAAATTTTATTTTATTCGAAACGAATGAAAAAGATTTCTTGGAAACAAAAAAGAAATATTAGATCATAATTTATGGAACACATGAAGCCTTCGTAAAAGATCGAAGAGGACGATTATTTGTATGAATTAGTGAAAATTTTCTTCTTTTTCTTTCCTTTTAAAAAAAAGTAAAAGATTTATTCACTATCAAAATGTGCTTCTATTCATTTTTTATTTTTTTTTATTTTTATTAAATCTTAAATTTATATTCGTAAAATCGGAAAATATAAATATAAGTATGAATGTTACCATAATCAAAAAAAAAAAAAAAAAAATCTGTATTTAATATTCTTGTGAAAAATTCTGTGATGCCTAAAAACAAAAAAAAAATAATGCATTAATTAATAAATAAGAAAAAAATACAGGGACGTACAAACTTAAAGGATGTCATTTCTATCAATTTTTATAATGCAAAAACGAATAAATTTTTTTGTTTGATGTCAGACAATCGATACGTGCATAACGAAACACGTTACCATGTATGTATAAACCATATCACATACGATATAGACTGGTAATACACGGTGAATAGAAATTTTCTGCCAGTTTGAAAGGCATCGAAGCAATTTCGAGTTAATTTAAAAGTCCTTGGCTAGATTTCAATGCAGTTCCGTTGGTGGCCCTTGAGAGTTGTTGCGAGCAAAGGAGGAGGACTTGCAACCGATTAACCCAAATACTTCTCGCCCTTTTGCAATTCACGCGAGCTAGTCAGTCCTACCTGGTCTGCCTGCTGACTAACTGGCTAACTGAGCAGTAAGCCTGGCTGCTTTTGAAAATGAGATTCGCATAACATGATCGATCGATTGGACGTGCGATAACCATGCATCATGCATGCTTTTCTTTTTATTTTTCTTTTCTTTTTCTTCTTCTTCTTTTTCTATTTTTATAACATCTTGTCGTTTAACATTGACGTTTCCTACATTATAACGATTCTTTCTCTCTCTCTCTCTCTCTCTCTCTCTCTCTCTCTTTCAGAAAATTATTTTTCAAAAAGTACTCAATCTACATGTATATTAGTTCAATGAGTAATTTTAACTTTTTATTTCATACTTTAAAAAGTACCAGACATTTTTCTCGTAATACTTCTTATATTTATTATTTTCAGATAACTATGTTAATAATTATATTGAAATGTGTGGTTTTTAAATGATTTAAATAAATAATTGAAAATATCAAATCTGTTCGAATTTTAGATAAAAAAAAATAAATGTATTTATATATATATATATATAAATTTTAATCAGAGTTAGTTATATGAAGTTTCATCGATCGAACAAATCGATCAGTCGTGTTAATAATAATAATTATCATTATTATTATTGTTTTCCTTCTACAAAAAAAAAAAAGAGATGAATCGAGTAAATTGGAAATAAAAGGATGAAAAAATACATATTTATGTTACTCTGTTTAAACGAGTTCCTATAGAAAGTGTATAAAAAGAACTCTATATGTTAATAATAATATTAATAATAATAACAATGATAAATATAATAATTATTTTCTTCTCTAAAAATGAATGGATAAATATAATTTTAAAAAAACAAAAACAAAAGAAAAAGAATGAAATAACACAAATAACTATATTGTTACGGTTACGGATAGTACACATAAACGGTGTATTTAATAAAGAAAATCGTAAGGTATAATATTTGTTATGATAGAAAACATCTTCCTTTTTTTTTTTTTTTTTTTTTCGTTCAACTGTAGAATCCTACATAATCCTTTGGAGAACAAAATGTCTGATCAATATTCTCTTCCGTTAAAGCGGAATATCGGCTGGGAGAGAACGAGCAAATATTTGCCTTCACTGGCGTCCGTCCGACATTTTGTAGCATGGATGCTAGCTATGAAATACAAGCTTTGATATTTCCAATTATAAATCGCCACGTCGGCATCGTTAATCCTAAATCGTACGTAGGATATCTCGAGGTAACGAGCAATTAACGTAGGATATGAACGCGGATAGGAACGAACGTTCGATCGTTATGACCCTCTGAAAGTAATATCATAACTCTGATTTTAATTACGAAAGATTGAACGTAGATATTTAAATTACGTTAAAATTTCTTGTTTCATCGGTTGGCTCATTTCTCCTCCACTTTTCTTTTCCTATTGTTCTTTTTCATGTATCTGTTTTTTTTTCTTTTTTTTTTTTTTTTTTTTTTTTTTTAGTGATTTTCCGTTTTTCTTTAATCCTTTTTATCCAAACAGTTTAGTCGGCATTGAATAATTCGACGATTACGTGTGAAATTTTTTTAACGAATTTAAACGCTCGCGTTTTAGAATTTAAATGTATTAATGTTTAATTTTAATTTTAATTGAAAAAAATAAATGAATGAATGAATGAATGAATGAATAAAAAGAAAAGCGAAAAACATGGTGAATATAATTTTCATATTATTCATCCATTTTAATAACATCTACTCTCGATAGTTAGTACGTTCTATTCTTTTTTTCTTTGAAATTTCTAACAAAAAATCATTTATTAAAAAGTTGAACAATTTTGACGATAATTTGAACAACTTTAACAAACATTGTCTCAAGCGAATGAATTTCCTTATACGTAAAAAAAAAATATATATATATATATATATATTCTAAAGATTTCTAATAAAAGCTTAAAACGTTAAAACGGGTGTTTAATTATTTTTAAGAACGATCATTGATCAGATTAACCAAATCAATATTTTCTTAAAGCCTATGAAATACGCTTGAAGAAAAAAAAAAGAAGAGAAAAGAAAAGAAAGAATGAAAGAAAGAAACTTATTTAATTTTATATATATATATATATATATATATATATATATAAAATAAAATAAAAAGATTTGTTAAAAATATCTGAAAGAAAGATATATATACATATATGCAAATATAAAAGAAGAAAAGAAAAATGTTATATTAAACGATTAAACTTCATCCAAGAATCGTACGTACGAAAATCGATATTTTATATTATCGAATAAACTTTAAAGGATCATCACGTAGCCGTTAGCTACAAGGTAACCCTCGAAACTAACCGAATAGAAGTCGAGGTCATCGTCGTGGACCGAATTGGCTAGAAATGTCGCAGTCCGCTATAAAATGTATTACCTCAGGGACGTACATAGTTGGTTGCGCCGCTTAGACCATCGAGAGAGGAACGAACCACTGCCGGATATATCTTTAGGTTCGTGGAAGCCGAGATCTTCCTTCGACCTCGATAAGGTCATCGAACGTAAATCAGATTATCGAATGTTCATATTTCTTTTCTATCCTTCCTTTTTCTCTTTTCTTTTGCTTTTCTTTCCGCATATAACCATCGTAAGAAGAGAACGGATCAACCGACAAAAAAATTCACGTTATTTATTCGACCTTGGAAATTAATTTGTCGAACGATTTAAAAAAAAAACTCCCGATAGTACGAATAAAATATTTACTATTAATACGTTTAGAGAAAGTAGAAAAGAAAAAGGGAAAGAAAGAAAAGAAAATGACAAATACAATACAATGTGTGATAGTTAATAGCATTACTTACTGTTAGTATAGTATAATTATAATATAAAATGTAATATGATATAATAGACAAATTTATATTATTATACTATGGTATACTCTCTCAATGTTTAAAGTTTTATTTTATTTTATCGTTGCAAATTATCGATTATTAATTAATATTTCAATATTTTTCTTTCAAATCAATATATATTTTACTTATTATTAATACGATATAATTGTATATAAGTGTATATACAAATAATATATATTATATATTATATTATACAAAATATAATACACTGATAAAAATAATATTTTATATGATATTATATATATATATATATTTTTTTTTTTCAATTGTATAATAAATACATACAACTACGATTCAATTTAATTTAAAAAAAAGAAAAAGAAAGAAAAAAGAAAAAACATAAAACAAAAGATTTGTAATACATGCGCTTACATTAATAATTATTGTAATTATTATCATTACTATTAGAATTAAATACACTCGCCGAAAATACATAAAAATATAACGAACATATAAGAAAAGAAAAGAAAAAAAAAAAAAGGAATTTCTGTAACTAACCTTTCATTTTAAAGAAAAATAAAAAGACTAATCTAGGAAAGGTCTCGGTATATAAAATATTTATTTTCACGTTCTCGTAAAACTTGCCTCCGCAAGACGCGTCCTTCGAAACTCAAATTATACCATACATACATGTATATACATACATACATACATACATACATACATGCATTCATACATGCACGTACCGTACTACGAACGAGAATTTTATTTCCTTGAATAAGCAAAAAAATATATATATATATATACACAAATATACGAGAAAGATGACACCTACAACGTAAATGGTCGCGTTGATGGTAATAACGTTTCGCATCAACGAGAATGAAGGATAATAAGAAAAAAAGAAAGAAAGAAATACAATATATGAGAAAGAAAAAAAGAGATCAAGAGAAAGAGAAAAAGAAAGAGAATGAGAGATAGAGAGAGAGGGGGGGGGGAAGAATAGGAAGTGAGAAGATATGAGAAAGATCGTTCTCTGATAACACCGATAAAAGTCGTTCCACTGAAATTACCTTAGAGTCGAAACTTTCTCGATCATCCATCACCTCTTACCCCCTCCCCCCTCCCTCCTCCCTTTGGCCCTCGCTCTCTCGAATCCACCCCCAACTCCCCTAACTGCACTTCCAACGCATTTTCTCCTGAGACGATTTTTTGTTAACCACACTATACCATTTCTCTCTCTCTCTCTCTCTCTCTCTCTCTTTCTCTTTTCTTTCTATTTCTTTCTATCTTAAGTTAGCCCGGTTATATAAATCGTAGGTAATTTAGCTCCTTATCAGATAATTCTTGAGATCTCTGCAAAACGTATCGATCATTTTTGTCACTTTAACGTCGTGCAAGATAAGTACGTACGTACGTAAGTATCTTAGAAAGATCGATGAAAAATATCTCGAAGTTGATTGATACCCACGTTTCGTTAATACCTAACGAGATCATCTATGTAGATCATATATATATATATATATATATATATATATATATATATATATATATATATATGTAGATCATATATATATAGATATCTATATATATATATATATAATTAAATACAATTTAAGCAATCCAAAAATATCATACCCTATGAAATAAATCCTTTTCATAATTCCTAATTTCTCGTGCGTCAAAATTCATTTCGTAAAAGTTCCAAATGAAACTAATGAGAAAAGAATAGAAAATAAAAGAAAAATCATATTTAAAACGTCAAAAAAAATATATCAACTCTTTATCTCCGTCATTTCTCAATCCTCGCCTCTCCCCACTCTAAAAAAAAAAAAAAAAAAAAAAAAAAGAAAAGAAAAGAAAGAAAAATGTAAAAAGAATCAGAAAAAATAAAAACCAAAAAAAAATACAAAAATACAAGAACACGAAGATCCATTGATTTATGCAAAATCATTTGAGTACTCAACGTGTTAAGCGTCGAAATCATATGAAAATCCGAGTTACGTGCGTAATTATTACACATACAAACAAACGCACGAACACACACAAACACACACACACACACGTACATACGTATACAAAAGATATACAAGAGAAACGGTCAGAGAAGCGTTCGCCCATATCGGATCGTGAATTCCGCACGGGTGCGCATTTACGCATACGTGATGTAATAACGCGTGGCTCGTAAAACATATTCCGCGTTCCTTCCACACACGGATAAGCGCATCCGATGTACCAGTAATATACATATATACATACATACATACATACATACATACATACATACATACGTATATACATACATACATACATACATACATACATACATACATACATACATATAAACATACACATGTACCACCGGCAACATGTATAACAGCAACAGCACCCGTTGAGAACGCGTGCAATAACGTTGCTCTATTTCTATTTCTATCTCTATCTCTCTCAATTTCTCTATGTATTTGTCTTCTGTACAACGTCTGTTACGTTACTCTCTTTACTATCGTCTTTCTCTTTTTCTCCTTTTCTCTCTCTATCTTCCTCTCTCTCTCTCTCTCTCTCTCTCTCTCTCTCTCTCTCTCTCTCTCTCTCTCTCTCTCTCTCTCTTTTTCTCTTTCTGTTTCCTCTTTCCCTAATACCTTCTCTTTAGAGTTTCGAGAAGAAGGACAGAAACGAATGAGATTTCGAGTACGATTTTCCACGCAGATACGTGTAAATAAGACGTACGTGCTGGTTATAAGAAAAAAGTGGATATGCTCTTGTTGCCCTTCTTACTATCTCTATCTCTTTCTCTTTCTCCGTTCGTTTCTTATTTTATTTCTTTTATCTTTCTCTTCCACTCCTCCGCCTCTCTCTCTCTCTCTCTCTCTCTCTGTTTTTCTCTCTCGCATTTAAACACGTTTAAACGGTGTTTGAAAATAGTGTATATATTTATAAGACTTTTATTACCATACATTTTTCTAATCACAAGATTTATTTATTAATAATAACGTTATTATCATATTACATTCCATGGAATATGTATGAGAAACAATATATGTATAAAATATAGATAAAGATAATGAGATATAAGTATGACATGTCAACTATTAACGTTATTATATATACATGCATACATACATACATAACACGCGCGCGCATGCATGCATGCATGCATGCACATATGAAAATACGAATAAGAAATATAATTACAAAAAAAAAAAAAACATAATATTAGAAGAATTCGTAAATTGATACCATTCGTACTTTATTCTATAAAATAGGAATTGAATAAAAAAAAAAAAAAAAAGAAAGAGAAGAGAAAAAATAAAATTAATAAAATTATGAAATAACATCATACAAAACTTTCTCTATATTATCTTTTTCTCTGAATACTCTTTTACTGTCTGTCTGTCTGTCTGTTTCTGTCTCTCTCTGTCTCTCTTTCTCTCTCTTTTTTATCTTCCTTTGAGAAATATTGTGTACTTATAAAAACACGATGCAGGTGACAGCTTTTTAAAAAATACACACGTAGCAACCAGCTTAATGTCTCTTTCTCCTCCCCCTCCCCCACCCTGTCCCTTCTCGCTCTTTCTTTATCTGTCCTCGAGCCCTCTTCCACCCTCTCTCATTCTCTCACACTTTCTCTTACTCTATCCATGCCAACTTCTATTCTATATTTCTATATATAACGTTAATATCAAACGGATATATGTCCTCGTGGTATTTACCGTCACGCTCGAAGAAATTCAGATCGTGCCTTCTCGTACGAGAAGACTATGTATGTATGTATTTATACGATATATGTATGTATGCACGTACAACGACTTTATCTGTCTCTCTTTCTCCATCCGTTACCTCTTGGATCGTAGTATACTACTGTGCAATAAGTTTACGTCGTGTAAACAAAGATGTTGAGCCAGTCAATGTATATAAACGTTTACTATGTGTTTAATAATAACATGGAGGAATGTATTATCATCGATCGTTAATACAAATACTATTGTTTATTAGAACTTTACTCTGTACATTTGTATACATAACGTAACGTATATATGTGTATGTATGTATATACGTAGGTATACATATCGTTAAATTTATATGAATCATGAAATTTCAGAACGTACGATATATATCGTTAAAAATATGAACGGTATTGTTACTTAATCAACAAGAATATTATTATACATAAAGAATTACATTTATTATACATTTATAAACATCATTTAATGCATGTATGGTGTATGTTGTTACGTTTTTAATAATTCGTTTCGAGAATATGTGGATTTATAAAAGGACTGATAATGAAAATACGAATACTAATGTATACCAAAACTTTTAAGTAATTATTAATAAACATAATTTTATATATATATATATATATATATATATATATATATATATATATATATATACACACGATGTTATAATGAAATTTGTCTAATATATAATAATCAAACGACAACGCAAATATGAGTAACTATTTTATTGGAAAATAAAATAGAGGAATTCATTAGAATAAACATACACATAACCTACTTTTGAGAAAGCAATAACATTATATACGCTCGCCTTTATTCACGTAATAAAACAGTAATTTTGTAGTTACCGGAGCATTGCAAATTGGCGATTAACTCGAATTAGTTCACTGATTGTGAACATTAAAACACACACATATGCTATATATACATACAACATATATATATATATATATATATATATATATATATATATATGCATATACACGTATACACATATATTTATATGTGTACATATGTATATGCATTATGTTTTTCTTTTCTCTTTCACCTTTCTACTCTTTTCTACATTTATAATTTATATTTACATACCTCCATAATTACATCTTTCGACGTGAAAAAAAGTGATACTTTATTTCACTGGCGGATTTAGCCTTCAATGTGCCCGAGGCGTTATATATTCGATTCTATTCGTAAAAGTAGAAACAAAAATCATATACCTAAAACAGACATTTAATTAAATCTATTACACAATATAATATCATTTTATATTTTGGCCTGTGTCTTATGGGTCCTCGGGAGATATCTTTTTTTTGCGTAAATCCGCCATTGTGAATCTTTATTATTATTACGATTACATATAATGTATATACACACACACACAAAATTACTTTTACATACCAAATTACTTTTCGCGACATAAAAACGGGATGGTTGTTAACAAACGAGCGATAAAAATGTTCCCCTTTTCATTGAAATTGTAATAAATTTAATATATGAATTCGTACATTAAAACAGATTAAAAATAATAAAAATTGTTGAAAATTTTCTCTCTCCCTCTCCCTCTCTTGTATATATATATCTGCTATATGTACATTTGTATATGCACTTTCTCGCACGTGCATTTTTATTCTCCGCTGTTTCCGTGTTATGCGTACGAAATAGAACACGCCAAACTATCTGCATAATGTATAGAACGTATCAGGGACACATATTGCATCGATTTATCGTCGGACGTTGAGTTTTCAATCGTATCTCGTTCGACGTTTCATTATTTTCTTACGATTTTAAAGATCAAACTGAATGAAAAGGAATAATTCGTTGAAGACGAATTAAAAAAAAAAAAAAAAAGGAGGAGAGTCGAAATACCAAAAGTATTTCTTTAATTATTATTAATACATTTATACGAACGAAATATGCTCGTTCATTCATTCATTCATTCATTCATTCATTCATTCATTCTGTTTGATTTTTTAAATACTCACACACACACACACAAAATTCTCTCCTCCCATCTTAACGTAGGTTACGTATTCACATCTCCTTGAATTAAATAAATTAAATAAATTAAATAAAATGGAGTCATATTAATGGATCAAAACTTCCTGTCCTTTTAGTTTTACAATGTGAAAGCAAAAAACGGAACGAAACAGGAAAGTTAAACAAAACGGATCGTTGAAAGAGAGTAATCGATTTTTAAAATTAATTAGAAACTTTTGGTCCAACATGTAACGGATTTCGATGAATCGATAATGAATACACTCGAGGGTAGTAAAAATAAACGTACGTACTATGTGTATAAAAGAAAAGTTATCAACAGGGACGTCGTAAAAATTTTGAATTCTGTTCACATTGAAAATGAAGAGAGTCTCTGTAACCAGCATTCGAATCGTTGATCCTACTCGAGTCAGAGTAATCCGATTTCTTCGAAAGAGAGAGAAAGAGAAGTAGAGAGAGAGAGAGAGAGAGAGAGAGAGAGAGAGAGAGAGAGAGAGAGAGAGAGAGAGAGAGAGAGTTTCAAGTACGTACTTATATTTATTTTAATGTCGTTAGATTATGATTATTGAAGTGGAGAAAAGAAAAAATGAATTTCAATTCTTCGAAAATGGCCGAACGTATATTAATAAATATCTTAAACGTCGTGCTACTATATTCTTAATATTTTGTATTTTTATAATAATTATAATGTTTATTTTACGATAAATATAACGTCGGAATTTTTATTAGTTCATATCCAAGTAAATAATAGTATTTACTACTTAATATCTTTAGATCAATAGCAAACATTATTTTGTATTTTGTGGTTTAGAAGAAAAAGAAAGGAACAAAAGTGGGGGGGGAAAAAAGTTCTACTTTCTTTACATCCGAATGAATACTCCGTCAATAATCACCGTGTAATATCTTTTTGTTCGATAATGTTCAGTATATCATATCTAAATAAATAAAGAACGCGTATACCTGTGCGAATAAAAATAAATAACATACCTTGTGATGATGTTTTATGGAAAACCTGTACTATTTTATATCCAAATAAATATCACTATTGAATAATCTTTTTATTAAAAACTTTCAATATTTTATGTGAGAATAAATAACGTCACGAAGTGTATCGTTTAACGAAACATATTATAGTATTTTATATATAAACAAAAAAGAAAAAGAAAAAAACTAATATTTTAATATTGAAAATTTCGGTTATACTTATTCGGTAAAACCCAAATAATTTGCGTAAACATTTATATCAAATAAATAAATATATTATGAAATATCTTAATAATTTCGATAACATTTCCCCCTCCATACAAACACACCTACACCCACCCACCCACCCACACACACACACACACACACACACACACACACACACACACACACACACACACACAGAGAGACAGAGCATTACAGATTCTTCCCGTTTTGACCAATCACCTTATAATTTCAACTTTCTCATTGAATAAAATCCACTAATCCTTAAAACTTGCATTTTACAATAATCAATGTAACACAAGGAACGAATCGACGTGCGTCTAAACGATTAAAAGTGAAAACGCCAAACATAAATCGTTTCCCCTCCCTTCACCTTCCAACCCCTAAAAAGAAAAAAGAAACAAATATCCGACGGAAAGTATATTATTATATCGAAGATTTTAAATCACGTGTACGGCGCAAATGAATGCATGCATTCGTTCACGGAGTCTCCGAGAATCGAATGGATCGAAACGTCGTCATGCGTTTTTTACGTATATATTTCCAATGTCAATTGCATTCCACCAAATTGAAAATTTCTTTCCTAGTGAAAGGTCAACGCATTTTATAAACTACGAAATAGTATTTGTAATCGGTGAATCCTATTCCATGAAGATAACACAGCAACCTCGTGTCTCCCTCTTTCTCTCTCTCTCTCTCTCATTGTCTCTCTCTCTCTCTCTCTCTCTCTCTCTCTCTCTCTCTCTCTCTCTATCTTTGTCTGTCTAGACACCCGCATCGTTCAGGATCGATTGCATTTCGTTTCACTCGCGATAGAAATAGAAACTAAACGAACCAATCCTTTATTGACATTTCACGACGGACTGACCAACTCGTTTGATTAATTAAGTGAGCTTTCTAAAAACTATTCGAGTCCTCTATCAAATCGACTTTTCTATCCTTCTATTACCTCTTCTTCTTCTTCTTCTTCTTCTTCTTCTTCTTCTTCCTCCTCCTCCTCCTCCTCCTCTACTTCTTCTTCTTCTTTTTCTTTTCCCTCCCATTTCTCTTTCTGTTTGTCCTTCATTATTTTCTCCTTCAAACATTTATTTCGAAAAATGAATTGCTGATCCTTGTTAAAAGTCTTACAATAAGAAAAGAATTCTACCTTATCGATCGAAAATTCTAGTAAAGGAGAAAAAATAAAAGAAAGAGACAGACAGACTAACAGATACAGAGACAGAGACAGAGCGAGAGAGAAAGATTGAAAACACGAGAGAGAGAGAGAGAGAGAGAGAGAGAGAGAGAGAGAGAGAGAGAGAGAGGATGGAAGAAAGAAAGAAACGAATAACTCGAATTCGAAACGACAAATCCAACAGCAAAGTAGAACAATTCTAAATGAATAAGAAACGAGAGAAAGAGAGAGAGAGAGAGAGAGAAAGAGAGAGAGAGAGAGAGAACAAAGGGGAAGTAAAAACTTAAATGCGAATCATCGGTCGGCGTAAATTTGAACTGCCCGAAGCAATTTCGAGGAGGACAAAGAAGGAATTCACCTTTTATTGAATCAAAAGCTCGTTTCGTTTGAATTACGAAAGAGCAGGAACACGGCATGCCTTTGTCTCCTTGCGGATAGAATAGGGATTAAAACAAGGGAAAAAAGGGAATAGTGCAAAAGAAGAAAAAAAAGACACACACGCACACGCACACGCACATACATACATACATACATACGTACACACTACGCATGCACGCATGAACATATATCATGCATACATATATATGAATATATATATATATATATATATATATATATATATCGTATATTTCAAGCCGTCAGTTTTCCAACTTTAAACGTCTGGAAAAATAAAAAATAAAAAAAGAAATTAAAACGAGTGCTTTTTTTTTCGCCCTTACACCCATCTATTATTAACATAAATTACGGATGCCCCATTTTGCATGTTTCTAAGTTTATTCGGTAAACGCTATTTCGGACGGTCCGTTAAGAAATTTCAATGAAATATTTATAAGATATCGTTATTGATAACTCATTCAATGAATTTTTTTTAGAATTATTATTCCTAGATCAAAAGTATGAAATGGATTTTTAAAATTAAATTCTTCGTCCGCTTTATTCGATCGTTATTGTCGTTGGACGTGCCCTTTTAATAAATAAGATATGCCTAAATCAATTTTTCTAGGATTATAATTAGATCGATCGAAAGTATAAAAAAAAAATGGGTTCCTAAAATAAAATTCTTTCTATTTTATTCGAACGTTCGTATTGTTGGACGATTCCTTTAAAAAATTTCACGAACTTCAACAACTGTTACGGTCTACACGAATTTCATTCTTTCTTTCTTTCTTTCTTTTTTTTTTTTTTGTTTAGGATCACAATCGATCGAACGAATGTGTAAAATGGGTTTCTAAAATTCAAATTTCTATTCTATTTCCATTCGATCGTTACCATCGTCGGATGATCCCTTTAAGAGATTTCATGAATTTTAAAAAGGATACAATTGTTACGGTTTAAACGAATTCTTATGGGATTAGAATTGATCGATCGCAAGTATTGAAAATGGTTTTTCTAAAAATCATATCCTTATTCTATTTTAATCCGATCGTTATTATTGCCGTAGTAATTTAAGAAACTTAACGAATCTTAAAATTCGTCATAATTGGTGCCGCTTAATGAATTTTTTCGTAAGATTACGATCGATCGATAAATAAGGGATGAAAACGGGGACTGGGGGTTTATAAAGTTAAATTCCTTTTCTATGTAATCCGATCGTTGTTATCATTAAAAAAAAAAAAAAAGAAAAAATCATTATCGTATCTGAAATGAATTTTGCTGAGATCGGAGAGGAAGAAAGGTTTGGGGGGTGAAAAAGCTTACAAAGCTTATCAAGCTTGCAACGATAATACTGCACAATATATATATATATATATATATATATATATATATATATATATATATATATATATATACTACACGACCGACCAACGATAAGCAATACTGAAAGATTAAATGAAATTTCGATTAACTTTTAACGAATTTTCTACTTTTCTTACGTTAAATACAATAAAAGATATCACGAGTCATAATTAGACTGTAATAATCGTGTGAAAGTATAAAAAGTTTAATTTCTTTTTTTTTTTAAATCATTCACTTTGTCTATATTATCTTCCACGTTATATTATTGCAAAACCAATATCGTATCTGAAATGAATTTTCGCTCGGTATCGACGAAAAAGAAAGAGTAAAAAGAAAAAGAGCAAAAAAAAAGCTATCAAGCTTATCGAGCTCGTAACGATAAAGCTGTTTAAAGGCTACTAGTATATTATTTAAACTTAGCAAAGGTAAAGGATGAAAATGAATCTTATCTTGAGTGTATTTTCAAACTACGTCTGCCACGAGACGTTTTTATAGGCAAACATGATTTAGTTAAACGACGCTAACCAAATTTTCACTCCTCCTTATATCTACGAACAAGAGACATCATAAATGATAAGATTGATCGAAGAACGGATAATAAGATCGATTAAAAGATTGATAAAAAGGTTCTCTAAAATCAATATTATCGTCGTCATTGTCGTCATCGTCATTATTATTGCAGAAACCCTATTGTCGTATCTAGAATGAATTATCTCAATAAAAGAAAAAATAAAAGAAAACAAAAATGCTAGCTAATTTATCGAATGCCACACATTGAACATAACAACACCTTATCAAAACTAAAAGAGATATCGTAATTGATAAGATTTATTAAATAACATCGATTAAAAGATCGAAACTATTTCAAACAATGACAATATTTGATCAAAAGATTCGAGAAATTTATTTAACAATGGTACTGTTGGTACCATTTTTATTTGATAAGATTTATCAAATAAAAGATCGATTAGGAACATAAATAGCTTTTTTAAAATCAACCATCTCATCATCGTTATAACATAACTTCATTGTATTATCTGATGAATTATCTCGATAAAAAAAAAATAAAAAATAAAAGGAAAAGCTCGCAAATTTATCAAAGGCCACACATTATATATACCAAAACTCGTTGAAGTTAAAAGATGACAATAAATCTGAATATTAAAAGACCGTTTCATACTACGTAAACGTTTAAATGAAAGCATCTAGAAGTTTATTTGACACACCCAATTTAAAAGTAACCCTTAGAAAATTGTTGCTCACATTTATATAAACGATAAGAGATATCATAACGATTAAGATCATAAATAGCTTTTCTAAAATCAACCTTATCGTCAACATCATCATCATCATCGTAGTCGTCGTCATCATAACAAAATTTCATTATCTTATCTGAAACGAATTATCTCAATAAAAGACAAAAAAAAAGAAACAATAAAAATGAAATAAATAAATAAAAAAGTTCGTAAATTTATCGAATGCTACACATTATATATATATATATATATATACACCAAAACTTTTCCAATCTAAAAATAAATCAGAATCTTAAGAGACTATTTTAAACTGTTACAACGTTTGACTACCACATAAACCTTTAGAATCCTGCAATTACCCGAATAGAGAGAATATATATCTCAATAAGTCGACACTCTCCGTTAGGACGAAAGCAAATACATATACAGAGAGAAAGAGAGAGAGAGAGAGAGAGAGAGAGAGAGAGAGAGAGAGAGAGAGAGAGAGCATTCGAATGGACGATGATGACTATGATAATGATGATGTCAGGAACGAGAATATCCGCTTGGAGACTCGCTTAATGGAGATCGTCGACGAGGACAAACATGTTCGTTCGTATTGAAACACAGTACTACCAGCTTTCAAGGGACCTTCGCTATTTAATATAAATGAATTCGCTCCTACCGAATTTCCAAGTTGCTGTCAGCAAACCTGACGCAACCCAAATACATGAAAGTTTCAAAAACTTCTTTTCCCTGGAAATTGTTCTCTCTCTCTCTCTCTCTCTCTCTCTCTCTTTTTTGTTTTCGTTTCTTCTCTTCTTTACTGATTTCTTCTCACGTCAAAAGAAATTCTCGTCGATCGTGCAAGAAAGAACTGATATATTTCACGTCGTAATGTAAAGTATTCGAGATATAAGCGATTGGTTATTTGGTATTTTAATTATATTACTCATTAATCATACGTTTTATAATAATTGGTCGATATCTCAAACGTATGATTAATACTTACAACAAATCCCAAATGATAACACATCGGACACTTAATTATATATACCATAATCATTTATGTTACGTTATTGATATTTTATTAGAAATAATAAACAATATATTCACCTGATCATTTTTCTCTCATAAAATATTTATCGTAATTAATAAAAAAAAAAAAAATATATATATATATATATATATATATACATATATATATTGAAAGAAATGAAAGCAACATTTTTAATAAAATCACGTTTCAAGATTTACATTAATTTTATCTCGAACGTTTCATCCACATATCATTCTTTATCCTTTAATATTTTAAATCCTACATCGTTTTTTATTCGTTACAGCAAATAATACGAAAATACGTACGCACGTTACTTCCATTAGATCACTTATCCATCAGATTTTCTTAAAAACATTGAAAGTCAATGTCTCAAAGTTACTTTCGTCGCCCCACCTCTCCCCCTCCGCGATACCCCCGCAATATCAAATTCTCCGGTGTATTCGCAGAGGAATAATTCAAATAGAAACTAACTCTACGCTTCGAACCACTTCTCTCGTCATAATCGAAGATATTATATTGAAAGATATACTACCTTGATAGGTTTTACACTCGTTCGCCACAGAGAATAGGTTATTACGTTTATGGGGTTTGAGATGGGGTGTGATAGGGATAGGAAAGAAAGAAAAAAAAACAGAGAGAGAGAGAGAGAGAGAGAGAGAGAGAGAGAGAATATACGAAGCAGGGAAAGAAGAAAGAAGCTTTTCGATCAAAAAGCTGTTCAATGATGGACGCGTTACGGGACAATAGCTATCGAAGAGCTTTGACCTTTCTCTCTTTTCTCTCTCTCTCTCTCTCTCTCTCTCTCTCTCTCTCCTTCTCTCTCTGACAATCAAGGATTCAACTTTCCCTATGATCGAAGGTTCATTCGATCGACGAGCCAATCTGTTCAAAGGAATTGCTCATCATCATCGACCTCATCGACCTCATCGTCCTCGTCCTCGTCGTCCTCTTCTCCCTCCTTCTCCTTCTCAGCATCGTCGTCTTCGTCATCGGCATCGTCTTCAAAGTCGTAGTCGTTGTCGAAAGAGAGAGAGAGAGAGAGATAGAGAGAGAGAGGGAGAGATTATTACTACAAAATATCAAAGAACGATGATTAACAAGATCGACGTTAACAAGATTATTCTCCGACATGCAGGAGTACCAACAACAAATGTTTCAGTTACCCTACATTATTTCTCATTTTTCTCCTTTACTATTTTCTCATCCTCATTTCCCGATCGATAATTCCCTCCTATACTATTTTGCCGCTAGATCTTTCTCTCTCTTTTTATATTTTTTCATATCTTTTTTATTATTATTATTACTTTTATTGATTTTTTTTTTTTTTTCTTGTAAATTAAAACGAAACGCGATTTTTAGTACACGCGGGTTATACACGAAATATCGTTCTATATTCCGAGAGAGGGAAGGAAGAATGGTTGGTTGTTTTCATCGATTGAAATAAAATCGAAATGAAATTGATATACGTTATTGTGAAAGAGAGTGTTACACTGTGAACGAAATGGGGAGGGAGGAGGGGGGGGGGGGCAGGGGAAGGATAAAAACAAGAGAGACGTACGAAAGGACACCGTTTTGTTTTATTTATTTTTTCATTTTTGAATCCGTTTATTTTTTTTATTTTCTTTCATTTTTTTGGCTCTCCCCTCCCCCCTCCCCCGCCCCCTACCCCTCCAACTTTTCCTCTTCAGTCGAGCTAGTTAACGAAACTGAAAACATTTGTATAAAACGTTTTTATCCGTAACATTTATAAATTTTAAGTATCATCTGTTTCTGGTTTGTCATAGCTCGAACTCCTATTTGAATTCGTTTATTTCTTTTTTTTATTTCATTTAAAAAAAAAATTGTTTTTTTGATAACTCATGTATGCACGTATAAATTTTCAAAGGTATTAGTAATCTGCGGTTTTCTCTTTTCTTTTTCTCTCTTTTTTTTTTTTAAATTTGTAGTATTTTAAATGTTTTTATTATTTTCATCATACATTTCATTATATATATATATATATATATATATATATATATATATATATATATATATTTATCATTTTATTTTTACAATTAATTCTGATTGATATCATTATAGAAAGAAAGAAGATAATAGAATTTTTATTAAAACATTAGTTTACTTTCAATATCCAACGAATCTTTCGAATAATAAATTTTTAAACTGTTAGATTTTCTTTGTTTTCGAATGTCAATTTTTCTACATACATACATACATGCGTATGTATATGTTATATTACTTTTTGATATTTTGGTATTCATCAAGTAGAAACTTTGAAGGATTAACTTCAATAAATAATCGTGTCTAATGATCTGATAAACTGGCCGATAAAGTATAAGTCAAATTTTGATCAAAAAGAAAAAAAAATTGAATAAACATGCCGATACGTATTTCAAATGTTTTTATTTATTTGATCGATATTTTTATTTATCGATAAGTCAGTTTCTTTTTTTTTTTGTATAATAAACGATCGAATACGGACGAACATATCGATCAATATAAATAATTAAACGTCTCGGTTCGAATCGCTTCTATATTGTGCGTACCGATATTACATCACAAATACAACATTTATATAAAATTGTATCGTTTATATAAGATAATCATCTGATAAATAAAACTCATTAATTCCAAAATATATCAGTTCTTTCGTATACCCAATGCCCAGTACATATTTTCCCCAAACATAATTTCAATTGAACGAGAAACATTACGTTGCTTAGAAAAGCTTAGAAAAATTTCTCTTAGAAAAATCAAAGCACAACCGATCTTACCTTAAAACTATATTTAACGTCGTAGATGTTCCTTTCGAGAAGAAAAAGGAAAGAAAAATATAACAAAAATAAAAAAATTAAAAAAAAAAAAAACAACTAATAATTCTATCCCACCCGATATAAACTTTCGACCGTACCAACTTTTCCTATACCCGTGATATAATTTCTAATAAAAGTAACTTACGCTTAAATCGAAAGCGAACGATAAAGTTTCGTTAAAGGAAATAGCTATTAGGACTATACGATAGATAGATAGATAGATAGATAGATAGATAGATAGATAGATAGATAGATAGATAGATAGATAGATAGATAGATAGTAGCCGTAGCTGTTGCCAGCTGAGGGATTCTAAAACGTACGAGTAATGCTACCCAGGTAACAAACGATGTCGCCGTCGGGACGCTTTATTGCTGAATTCAAATTGCGATTTCGTGACGGCGAAGCTGGACAGAGAAGCACGAGACGGAGAAAGAGAAAGAGTGACATGAGGATGGGGGGTAAGGGAAGGAAGGGAAGGGGGAGGGGAGGTAGATAGGTAGGTAGGTAGGTAGGGTAGGTAGATAGGTAGATTGGTGGGTAGGTAGATAGGTAGGTAGATAGGTAGGTGAAAATGGTGATAGTGATGGTGTTGATGGTTGAGAATGAGGGAAGAAGAGGTGGAGGTGGAGGTGGAGGTGGAGGTGGAGGAGGAGGAGGAGTAGGAAGAGAGGAAACGATAGAGAATCGACGTACCGACAAATTGTTTTCACGATTGATCCTAGATACACGACTACCAACTGGTGGCCGATCAAAAAGCGGCTAAACCAAACAGTTCGGTGGTCCCTTTACGAAAGGACAAGGGCGGTTACATCGATCGATGAATCATTCTATTCGAGGAACAACAACGACTTTGTTTTATTCTCTCTTTCTCTCTCTCTCTCATTTTTTTGTCGCGTCCTCTTCCTCTCTCTCTCTCCCTCTCTCTGTCTCTGTCTTTCTCTTCTCTATTCGGAAAAAGTTCTATTCCCACGGGTCGAGTTATTTTTTAGATTTCAAGGACGAATTATTTCGGTTGTAAAAGGGAATTCTAAAAGCTTGTACTATTTTATAAATGAAATAACGCATATGTATATTTAGAATTAATTAATTTCTTTTGTGCCCATTGAAATAATTCTTCGCGCGTTTTATCATTTTCTTTCTTTTCAGCCGATTTCGATGGAAATTCATTGTTCTTGGTTTTTTTTTTTTTTTTTTTTTTTTTTTCAATATCTCAATTGCGGAAAGAAGAAATTGTATGCACAATTAATATTTTAAAATATAAGAAGTATGTTGTGTGTGTGTGTAAAATTATACGTGCTTAGTTATATTCTTTTAAATGGACGGTCAAGTTTTTTTTAGACTTGAAGGATATTATTTTTATGGTACAGAAATTCTTTCGGAAAGAGGAAAAGGGAGAGGGGGAAGAGAGAGAGAGAGAGAAAGAGAGAGAGAGAGAGAGAGAATGTGTGTGTTATTAAAACTAATATAAAAATTATATTATGTTAATGAACCCTTTGTACCGTAATTATTTTCCTAATTTGTTTCCAACATAAATTCGAATTTCATTTTGGTGTTTTCATTTTAATATTTTAATTGCGAGATAGATAGATAGAGAGAGAGAGAGAGAGAGAGAGAGAGAGAGAGAGAGCACGAATTGTATTCTCATTTATACATTTTCATCGTGCAGTTGAATTTTTAGATTTCGAGGACCGATTATTTCACGGATAGAGAAATACCTTTTAATAATATTAATATCGAAATTTTTAATTAACTCTTTGCACTGTAATCATTTTCACAGTTCATTTTCAACTAATTCTAATTAAATTTGTTTTTCTTTTCTTCTCTTCTCTTCCTGTTTTTAATACCTTTGTCGGGAGAAAAAAATTATGGCCACACAGTTGTTTTATTTATAAAATATGTCATTCGTATGGATTTTTCAATGCACGATAAATTCAGAAACATTTTATCTACTGCGTGTAAAAATGACTCTTTGTTGCGCGTTATACAAATATATATATATATATATATATATATATATATATATATATATATATATATATATATATATATATATAAAATATTATATTAATCTTTTTCGCATTTCTCAATTTATTTTCTATTTGAACAGACCAACTAACAATTACATTTCGAAAATACAAAGTTATTATTATGACAAAACAAAACTGACAAGAATTAATTGTAGGTTATACAAAGTACAAATATGACATTTCCAGGAAATATTCAAACTTCCTCTAATACCGCTTGAATAAATTCGATTAGGAAAATTAGGAGTTTCCCAACCAACGATAAATGTAACGTAAATTAATAAAACGATATATATATATATATATGTTTCGAAATATAATATTTTCTAATAAAACTATAATCTCATGTTTACTATTAATATTCAATTTTGTTACAATTCAACAATTTCGTTACCATTTAACTAATAATTGTCATTACTGTTTAATATGTGACATGTCACGTTCGTATTAAAAAAAAGGAAAAAAAAAAGAGGAAGAAAAGAAAATAAAGATGTATAAAATATACATAAACAATATAGAAATGCGTTATCTTATATCACTTCCAAAAAAATTAGTTTTATTTCTTTTTTTTTTCCCCCCATAAATCTCTACCACTCCTCTATCGCTCCAATTATTTCCACCAATATTTAAATAATTCTATACATCTCGCAAACCTATATATTACGAATTTGACGTAAAAAACGAACTGGGGGAGGTGGGAAAAGAAAGAAAGGAAAAAAAATTACACATACATCTTGCCTATTTGAATAACGAGAAGGTAACGATCCGAGAAATAAAATACTATGATGAATGATGGTTAGAGAAGATAATGGTACATCTTCCGTGAGATTCAAGAGATCGATCATTCGCATAGACTCTCTTCTATTCTTTCAAGATAATGATAAAGAGAGAAGATCTGTGTAATCACCGTTCAACTCGAATTTCCGAGAAATGGAGATAAAGACAGTGAAAAGAAAAAGAAAAAATATCTATCTATCTATCTATCTCTCTCTCTCTCTCTCTCTCTCTCTATATATATATATATATATAGAGAGAGACAAAGAGAGACAAAGAGGGAGGGGAAGATTTCAAGACAATTTGAAATTCGTTTCCTTCGGTTCTCATCCTAATCTGACCGTTTTTGTAACGTAGCTTGTGCCAGTTAAAAGAGATATAGAGATAGATAGATAGATAGATAGATATATAGATAGATAGATAGAGAAAGAGAGAGAGAGAGAGAGAGAGAGAGAGAGAACGTACGAAATTAGGTGGGTAGGTTTTGTTTGCTCACACCTACGTACACGTTATATATATATATATATATATACACACACACAAACACACGCATACACATACACATACACTTATATCAAACGTAAAAGCATATAGCTGAACGATATAAAAAGACTAGATGCCACCAAAGGCTCGCCGACCGCGTATAAGTAGGACAAGCTAGTAGTACTGCTCGCCGGAAGGTCGGACCAGCCATTAGTTGAACAAACGAGCGGTGTATGACCCAACCCTGAGATAAGAAGCATTCGACGACGACGAGTATAAGAGCAGCTTACCAACGTTCTCTTCCATCTATCCACCTCACTTCATCTATCCCCCTTTTATACCCTCCCCCTCCCCCCCAGCACAACTTTGGTAGAATAATTTAATGACATTTTAATATCCGTTTGTCTAACTGTACGACTTTAAACTCTTAAACCTTTTAAAAATGTCAAGTGTGAAAAACCTTTTACCCCTATTTCTCTCTCTCTCTCTCTCTCTCTCTCTCTCTCTCTCTCTCTCTCTCTCTCTCTTTAATGCAACGATCGATAATACTTAAAATTTTGTTACAAATTATTTATTTAAATTACTGATAACGAAGACGTTATCGATATAATAAAAAAAAAAAAAAAAAAAAAAAAGAAAAAAAAGAAAAACAAAGAAAAAGAGAGAAAAAAAAGGAAAAAAGAGAGAAAGATAAGAGGAAGAAAAAATGAAATTCTACCGTCAATACTTTTCCATAAACGTAAGATAAACAAACTTGGGGGGATATTAACTTGCTTGATATTCGACGATAACTTTTAAGGGTTAAATAAATAATAAAGAGGACGAAGGTGGATGAGTTGTTTTCACACAAAACAACGTTAAAACTCGACGTAAATATTTTTTTAGGACTTCGATTCGATCTTCTCCTTCTTCCTCTTCTTTTTCTATTTCTTTTTTTTTTCTTTTTTTTTTTCTTTCCCTTCTTCGTCCTTTACTCTCTCTCTCTCTCTCTCTCTCTCTCTTATTAATATAGAAGAGGTTAAACACGAGCTTTGATCTTCCAAGATGAAACAAAAGCGCCAATTTCCACAAGAAGATAAGAGACATACACACACACACACACACACACACACATATATATATATATATATATATATATATATATATATATATATACATTGAGTAAGACTCTATGTATGTAAGTGCACGCGTATGTGTTTGTTTGTGCGCGCATATATGTGTGTGAGAGAGAGAGAGAGAGAGATGATGATGATGTTTCCCGAGATATTTCGAAGGTACCACCCTTATCACGTCTTATCCGACGTTTGTAGAGGATTTCCACCTTCGTGTATCTTCCTCGCAATGTAACTGCTCGGACGAACAAATTACGTATGTAGGGTAAGATGGGAAAGATGGAACAGAAAGAGAGACGGAAGATGTTAAATTATAAACAAGAAGTGAGAGAAAGAGAGAGAGGAGATATATATATATATACACGAACGACTTGCTTTTCCTTCTTTTCTTGCTTCTCCTTTTCCTACTCCTCCTTCTCTTCTTTCTCCTCTTTCTCCTCCCAAGGGCTCAACGCCGTCTACAATTTAGATGAGAGTCTTTTCGAAGAAGACTCAACGACTCCGAAGTAGAAAATAATCATACCCGTCTATTTTCCTTTTATTTTTATTTTATAAACTACTTAACGATTTATTTATTTATATAAATATATATATATATATATATATATATATATATATATTATATTACCCTTCCTTTCCAGTTTATAACGTAACGTGGCAGTAACGTCGCTTAAATCGTTGATCCCCCTTTTCAGTTTTTCAAATATACGTCTATGAAGGTATTACAGAGAATAATATTCAAGACATTTTCAAACATTTCATACTCAGAATGATATTATCTTCGCTTAACCATCTAGAAGATTTATTTTAAACTATTATTATGGTTATTATTATTATTATTTTTATTATTATTATTATTACAATTATTACGTTGTTGTTATTATTATTTTCATTGTTATCAACGACTGCACTTTTATTTAATTAAATATTGATGGCAAATATTCTTCTCTCTCTTTTCTTTTCTTTTCAATTATTATTCACTCTTATTTGTTTATATACATTTTTCATTTGATTAAATATTGATGAAAAATATTTTTCTCTTCGTTTTTTTTTTTTCTTTTCAATTATTATTTACTTCTATTTATTCACTTACATTTTTTATTTTATTGCGTAAACGATTTTTCTTCTTTTTTTCTTTTTCATATCGTTCGTCACTTCGTAAATCGAAATAATATTTTCATTTCATTTGTGTAATTATCGTGGACAATTCTTTTTTTTTTTTTTTTCAAGCACACGACACTTGATTTTAATTATGTGTATGACGCGTTTTTCTTCTCTTTCTTTCTTTTTATTCATTTATTTATTTAATTATGTTTCTTTTGAATTGTCAATCACTTCGTCAATGAAATGACATTTTACTTCGATTCTATTTAATTAAAATACATATATATTTTGATTACGTACGAAAGGCTTTTTTAAAAATTGTCACTTTCTTCGTTATTGAAATTGCATTTTTATTTAATTAAAAAAAATTTTTTTTTTTTCATTAGTAAAAATCGATTTTTTGCATTCTATCGTTTCGAACAATATCCACTGACTTTCACGTTGTTAATTAACAAATATTTTGTTCTTCGTAAGGTTACGAATGAAAATGATCAATCGTTGTCGATTATAATCAACGAAAACTATGGGGGGAAAAAAGCTATCGTGAATATATGAATGAGAAAAAAAGATTCAACCGTACTGAAAATTTCAATGGAGTCAGAATTTTCAATAATTTATATTCAAATTAAACAACGCTGCAATCAGTACGTTTTTATTGTAAATTTCGACATTATTCATTAGCCGATCGAGTAACAATTAATATATCTATTGAAATGTCGAATGCTATCAAAAAAAAATGTCTATAATAGACAAATAAATATTAGGGTTTTCCCTAAGTTTCTTCCACGTCACGCTATGAATGACTATGAAAAAAAAAAAAAAAAAAAGGAAAAAACTTATGGGACACACTTATACCATTATATACTACATTATAGAATTATATTCAATTACATATAAAACGACACTGATAATTCCATTATTATGGAACAATAAACAGACTATAATATACCATAATAGTGGACACGACTAGATGAAAATGCTATCGTACACCATACTATTATAATACCGTTCATTAACCATACAAAATATTGAAAATTCTGACATATCATTTATCGACCACATACTATACCCCATATATAATATCATAGATATGCTATATACTATACCCGAATGCTATACCAATAAGTCAAATCATACAAAATACTATCATATACCACTAACGTCACGGTCCCGTTCAATTATGATATTATTATAATAAATTTATTCCTCATTTCCATTAACGATTTCGAATAATTTTTATTAAATCATTGTGAAATGGAGAATGACGGTGATGGCGCAAAACGAATCATAGATTAACGGACAATAGATAACATTATATTTATATTATAAATCCCGTGCGAAGAATTACAGAAGCTTAGAGTACTCCGTCGAAACTATTACCTAAAGCTCCATCGACATGCGATCAGACGCGCTGTTGCTTTGAAGGGATTACCCGTTAAGTACTCAAAATCCGTAGAGAATAGAAAATCGATATTCGCATTACGTACGAGAGAAGCTCTCGCGAAATCCGTTTTAATCCTCGTACGAAAAGTTGCGCGACTTTTGCTAGCTTAAGTTAGTAGTAGTAGTAGTAGTAGTAGTAGTAATAGTAGGTAGTAGTAATGGCGATGGTGATAGTAGTGGTGGGTAGTAGGCCAACATCATTTTCCCAACAATTTCTTTTCTTCTTCATTCTTTCTAACGAAATGCTGCATGGTAATAAGAGACCACTATACCAGATGAGACTGCTTTGGGAAAGTGGTTAAAGTTAAGAGAGAGAGAGAGAGAGAGAAAGAGTATCTCTGGATTACGTTCACCACCAACAAACGTTGCCGATGCTCTTACTACTACTCCCGAGCACACTTTTATATAATGTTACGCGATACTACACTTCTTGCACCTTACAAACCTACCTACCCCTCACCCCATGCCCCAACCCTAGCCCCTCTTGCTCCTCCTGCTCCTCCTCCTCCTCCTCCTCCTCCTCCTCCTCCTCCTCCTCCTACTCTTTCTTCTCCCGACTCCATCGCTTCCGGTACATTTTGTTTAAGAGACTCTTCTAAAGTAATATGAATTATTTATATATCAAAGTAGAGAAATATTGCTACGGTAACGATAGTTTACCGTACGACGTTTTATTGATATTTCTGGTATAATTATAAATATATGTAAATATATTTTATATGTAGGAGGTTGATTTATACATTAAACGCCAACTGAATATCTCGTTTGTTCGAAGCAATAGTAAAGGAAAATTGATTAAGAAAAGTTTCCACGATTTCATGTTTCAAATATTTTAAGAGTACGAAATTAAAAAGCAGGACTTTCGATTAAATGGAAAGCTCATTGATATTTAATTTTCCTTTTATGGAAGAAAATTTCTAAATTCTTTCTCATTCATTTTTCCCCCCTTTTCTTTTTAATTAATTGATTAATCGGATATTAAAAAAAGAAAAAGATTATTAAACAAATATAGATCTAAATATGTTAATTCTAACCCAATTATTTTTATCATCGTCTTTGCGGTTAAAAATTGTGCGATATGAGGATTATAGTTGTAGTAATGTTATATACCCAGTCCATAGATTGTAATCGGTATAATATTGTTCTTAAAAAAATATTAAGAACATTAGACATGAAGGGACGATTAAGTTCGTGACGATAAAGTGAAATGAAAGTTTAAAACTTGAAATTTATAGTGCGTCAAATGCAATTATTGTTATAAAACTGGGCGACATGTTAATGTTAAATACGACAATATAATTTATTCACACAAAAAATCTCTTGATATTCTGATATCTCTTGATATTCTGATTTCATCAGTAATTGGAAAAAAAGAAAAAAGAAATAAAAATCGAGTTCGATAAACTTAATTTCATGATTGCAAAATGTGGTACGAGATTATATATATATATATATATATATATATATATATATATATATATATATAATTCATAATATATAATATCATATAATTCAAATCAACAATTCAATTCACTCAATTAAAATCAACAATTTTTTATTATAATAACGATAATAATAATAATGATACAATTTCTTTCGATTGTTCCCATTCGAAAATTAACTCAATTAACTCATTAATATAATATTTCCTCCCTCTCTCTCTCTCTCTCTCTCTCTCTCTCTCTGCGAATTCTCATATAACGAAGAAACAAAAGTAAAGAAAACAGAAAAAGAAAAAGATAAACAAACAAGGGAAAAGAGACAATGAGACAAGCAAAGAAATAAAAAAAGAAAGAAAAGAAAAAAAGGTTAATTAACGTTCGGAGGGAATACCACGTCACGCATGCATACGTAGTATGCATATATACATATGCATACAGATATACGTACACAAGGTTGGCCTAACGCGAAGAATGAAAATACTCGCCTACGCTCGTTATCTTTTGCCACTCCCGTTTTTCCATCACACCGTAAAGTATATTTTTAGATTATATACATACATACATACATACATATATATATATAGATTTATGTGATATATATATATATATATATATATATATATATATATATCAGAGAAAAAGAAAAAAAAAGAAAAAAAAAGAAAAAAAATGCACACACACACACACACACTTAATCAAGATGACTAACGATCGCAATTACAACAGAATCGATTACGTAAACGACAGGAATCGAGAAAGCTCGTAGGAAGATTCGTAACGTTATGTTATTGGGAACATTTGTGGAGAAAGGACAACCATGAATTTTTTTTTTCTCTCTCTCTCTCTTTCTCTCTCTTCTTCTTCTCATATATATATATATATATATATCACATAAATCTATAAAGGTAATATAGATATGTACTTACATACACAAATAATATACACATACACACACACATGTACGGACACACATACACACACACACACACACACACACACACAGACACAGACACAGACACACACAGACACAGCACACACACATACCATAGAACACAGAATGCGCTAAATCGTTGGTACTGCGCGACCATAGCAATAAATTGCTAATCGGTACAGTATTCTTTCAACAATTTCCGCTCGATTGCCGATTTCTCCTCTCGTGGCTACGCTTTCGAGCATTATATACACGTGGGACACCGAGGGACGCAATCGTTCGAACGGTTTTCCAATATTATATAACACATAGCTACACCGAGAACCGAAACTTTCGATGAACAGTGTCCTGTGTCTTTCTCTCTTTCTATTTTTCTCTCTCTCTCTCATTCTTTGTATATATATACTTGTGTGTGTGTGTTTATATATATATATATATATATATATATATATATATCTTTCATCTCTCTTTGAGCTTCCATCTCTATATTTTTGAAATAATTTTCTAAAAAGTTAACCAAACCCATCGTTCGTCTCTAATAGAAACGATTTATGTTCGTGAAATAAGATTTTAATAAAATGATAAATTTGATTTTAACGAAATTTCCACATCAATTAAATATGTGTATATATATATATAACTTTATTTATTTATTTATTTATTTATATATAAGGATTATATATTTTTATTGTTATATATATATATATATATATATATATATATATATATATATATATATCTATTTGTATTTTTCTTTTTTTCTTTTCTTGCAATACAGTTTATTGCCCTTAACGCAATTTTATAATATAAACTTCATAATGAATCTACAAGCGATATCGTAATATTAAACTCTTACTGCTTTTCTTTTTTATAAATTTAACATTTATTACGATAGAATTATTAATAATTTATAAATTATAGGTAAGAGTTTTATGTTGTTAAGTTTTGATAAGTACAATACGATAGTATTTGTTGATCAAATTTTGAGATTGTATTAATGCAATTTTTTGAATAATTAGATATTCAATGAATTCCATTAATAATTGAGTACTCCTAAGACAGTTTTACAACATCGATATAACACATTATCATCATATAATATTAAAATTTGTGACTTACAGTATACGCGAATTATTAATAATATATTATCAATATTTTAAATAAATCATTTATAATAATGAATACAATTGGAAAAATTATAAATATAAATGTACGATTAATAATCGTCAAAATTATATATAACTTGGGGAAAAAGGAAACGAACGAAACGAACAAAATAGTCGAAAATCAAAAATATAAGAAAACAAAATTATCACACAAGGAATTATGATCAGTCATTTGAATTTTGTAATCACGTGTACATACAATTAAATTAAAAACTACAAACGCACGCACACATATATGTACGTACGTATATATACATACATGTATACATACGTAAGTATATATATAATTCATAATGAAATATGTATATATATATGTGTGTGTGTGTGTGTGTGTTTGTATGTTATAAAAGTTCATAAAGAAAAGAAATAAAGAAAAAGTTATTTACATTTTCAACTTAGAATGAACAATCCAAGATTCTTAGATGGTATTAATACTCTGTATATATAATACTGGTGTATAGTACTACTATCTTGAATATATGAGCTTTCATGTTTTATGAACGATAAATGCAACAAAAAGGAAGTGATGTTAGTACATGTACGTATATTATACGTACTATATATATATATACACGTATATATGTAATATGCATACCGGTGCAGTAAAACTTGAAATTTAATATCATGTCGGCAAGCTCGTAATCTCATTACCACCCCCATATCTTCCCATCCTTTTCCTTCTCCTCGGTTTGTTCCCATATACAAATACATACATACATACATACATACATACATACATACACACATTATATATATATATATATATATATATATATATATATATAATTTTTTTGCAATGAATATTTTCATGTACACGTAGTTTTAATAATTTTCACAAAAAAAAAAAGCAACGATGACTCTACGCTTAAAATAATATTCATACGTTTGTATATGTATATAAAGTTTCAAGTATTTATTTTAATTAGTTCGTTCGATTATATTTGATAACAGCATCGATTCATACGAAATATATTATACGATTAAAACGTTTAATAATTTCCCAACATGGTCGATTGATTGATTGATTGATTGATTGATTGATTGATTGATTGATTGATTGACTGATTGATTGTCTGATTGATCGGAAAGTTTTAATAATAAAAAAAGAAGTATCGATAAAAATGTATAATTAACATTTAGCAACCTCACCCCCTCTCCTTCCCTCCCTTTACTTCCCAAACTTTAATACAATTTACTTGTACTAATATAAGTCGTATTAAGTATAGTACACGGAAGCACTTAGAACACTTATAGTAGTATAATTTATAACACAAAGTGGTAGATTATAGAAATATCGTTTTTTTTTTTTTTTTTAATTCCAGACGTAAGAAAAAAACATTTGATTATAATAAATTACAAATGTTTATTGTATAATATCTTCGATATATCAGGATCATGCATTCTCGAACTCTAATTGTTTATTTAAATTCCGAAGTATTCGATGAGGCCAATAACCAATTGTAGAACTCTTTTGCGATTTATATTTAAACAAATTTATATTTTAAGCGCTAGTAATATTTTATCGAAAAAGTTAACTATTATATATCTCCAAATCGATAACAGACGATGTTATTTTTTTCATTGAAACAAATGTTTGATACCTTATATACATGAATAAACAATGCCGTATAGTATAGTTTTATTCGAAAAACAAAAAAAAAAAGAACTTTCATATCTTAAATCTAAATAAATAACACTGCATAGTACTTCTTTTTCATTCGACAACATTTTTTTTATTTGTATCTACTATCTAAAATAATAATAATAATAATAATAATAATAATAATAATAATAATAATAATACTATGGTATTCTTTTCGTTTGGAAAAAAAAATGTTCATTATATTTAAATAAACATTTTCATTCACTGTACAGTATTTATATATAAATATATGCGTACAGTACATATGAATTGTAAACTTTCTAATATCTTGTGTACCTGAATGAAGTGAATAATAAATATAATTGAATGAAAAATAAACAGTATACCTTGGTAATATTTCAACGCAAAACCTTTGCCATTTCATTTCTAAATAAATAAACACCACGGAGTATCGCTTTTTACGCGAAATCATTTGATAATATTTCGCGTCTGAACGAATAACAATGCCGAAGCATTCCGTTCGATCCGGCACATTTTCAAGTATTATAATTCATATCAAACTGAACGTACGCCAGTATACTTTTCTCCTTCCATAGCAAAATAAACGGCGTTACTTATCCCCAGATCCATCCACCAATCCAATAATCGCATATAAATATGCGAAGACAAATCATTATATCACAAGATACAATTTCCCCCGATTATACACTTAATTTGTCATTCTTTGCTTCTTAAGCGACTTTACCCGCACTATCCCACCCTCCCCCCCCCACCTTCCAAACCATTCCTCTTCTAACCCCGACCCCATCCCAATCCTCTCCCTTCCCCTCAAACCTCCCTTTTCTCCTCTTCGTTCCTATCGCTTTGCTCATAAAGCCGATCTCGAATCGACTCACGGATAGGTATTAGAGAGAGAATGAAAAAGAAAATGAGAGAGAGAGAGAGAGAGAGAGAGAGAGAGAATATCTCAGAAGCGAAATTCGTTCGACCACCCAGCAGTTGGCAGTTTCTTATCAGTCGAAAGCTGCGTGCTTTCTCTCTCTCTCTCTCTCTCTCTCTCTCTCTCTCTCTCTCTTTCTCTCTCTCTTCTTCTATCTTCTTTTTTCTTTTTTCTTTCTTTCCTTTTTTTTACTTCCTTCCTTCCTTCCTTCCTTCGTTCCTCTTCGTCACTACGAAGGAAAAGGGGGTTTTATCGCGTCCTTTCACACTCACTCGTCCTTCGAAAGAAGAGCCTTTTCTCAAACTACAATGGATAAGGTGCAACTGCGAGATTGCGAACGATCGAAGGTTTGCAATAGGAGCTTTACTTCCTATTTCTTATTCTTATTCTTATTCTTCTTTTTCTTCTTCTTCCTCTTCTTCTTTTTCTTCCTTTTATTTCTTATCCCTCTCGAACAAATTCGATCGCTATCAATTCTTACCAATAAAAGAGACTAATTCGTACCGGACGATTAGATACGTCCAATCACAGTTTCCTTTGGATCATCGAGAAAGATTGTTTTCATTTTCTCTTTTTTTTTTCCTTTTCTTTTCGTTTTCTTTTTTTTTTTTCGTTTTTTCCTTTTTCTTAAGTATCGAATCGATCCGACATTATCGACGTTGATTTATTTTGTAATAAATACTTTTTCCTTTATTGCCTGCACGTTTATCAATTAACCCGTTATTAAATTATCGGCTCGACACACTCGTTACACGTCAAATTAATTGATGACAAATGACATGGAAGAAAATTTTTTACGTAGATTATTATTATTATCGATAATTATGTATCGAATTAAATCGTAAATAAGTCTTGATCTCCTTCGTGATAAATTATTAACTTGTTCGTACGTCAATTCGAAAGAGAATTTTATTTAACGATATGTTTGTTAGAAAAGATTTATGTATTGATGATGAAAAACAAAAAAAAAAAAAAAAAAAAAAAAAAGAATTATAATATTCGTGTCAATTGTTAATGACAATTTGTAATTATAATATTGACAATTAATGTATCATATATGAGTGTTCGTACGTTTTAAATAAATTCTAATACTTTCATTTATAAATCAACGCGATAAACTTTATCGGATAAGAATTTTATGTGAGGAAATTGTAAGGAAAAAAATATGAAAGTATGAAATATAAATTCGATCTTAATCCATTGATTTCTGCATAATAATTGTGATGATAATCTTCCTTATTTTCTTTTTTCTTCTTTTTCTTTTGTCACATCGAAAACATCACAAATTTTTTCAAAAAAATCTTCATAAGATAATTTTTACGTAATACGAGTGAATATTTTCAAAATAAATTGTTAATCAGTACTTGGTACTAATTACAATAATTAAATATACGCGATAAATATTATAAACATTTTGAACAAATCTTAATTAATTTATACATTATTATTGTAAGAAGAGTACGAACATTTCCTTTATTTTTTTTCTTTTCTTTTTCTCTAAAAGCACGTTTCATAATTAGTTTCGATCAATTTTGCAGACAATTTTCAATAAAAGATGACTGAGTTCTTATATCGTTCCAATAAGAACAGATAGAGAGAGAGAGAGAGAGAGAGAGAGAGAGAGAGAGAGAGAGAGAGAGAGAGAGAGAGAAAAGAAGGACGAAAGAAAAGAATAAATATTTTTTTTTTCGAAGGCCGTATAAAAAATTCACAAATAAATGGATCGAGAAAAATGCACGGATCCAAATTCGATCTAGAGAAGAAACGCGATCCTTTTACTAAAGAAATTTATGAAATATGCGATCTTCCTCTCGGAAGAGAAGTAGAGAAATACAACATACATACATACATACATACGTACGTACGTACGTATGTACGTACGTACGTAGACCATGACGGAGGTGTTATGCGAGAGAGAAAAATATGCGTCCCCGGAAGGATGATCCGCGTGTATATGTACCACGACGTCGACATTACATTTGGAATGTAAAGGAACGTATGGTGAATAGAAGAACCATGACTGAATCCTTGAATTGATCGTGAGGAATATACTCTTCTTTCAAGTCTACCATGTCTCGGCATTTCGACAAGGAAACGATTTTCCGATTACTCGTCTACGATGCGTATATAAGAGTACTTTCGGCGAACGCATGCATTAGAAGCAAAAAAGAAAAGAAAAAAGAAAAAAAGAATAATAATAACAATGATTAAAACGAAAAAAAGAAAAAAGAAAAAAGAAAATATATAGGTACATGTATATATATTTAGTAGTATATGTATACAAAACACGCACGCGCATAAAAAAAAAAAGAAAATTCGTCAAGAATTTGAGGCGTTTCATGTTTTCATATATAATTCAATCTAAATACATTTTATCACGTACGCGTGCTAAATATTTTCCTCTTTTTTTTTTTTTTTTAATTCAATTTTAACGAAACAAGGAAAAATATATATATATATATGTAAAGAGAGAGAGAGAGAATGAGGGATTTTATAGCATACGTTTCCAACGCAGTATAACAATTTAAAATACGATGATACTTTTTATTCTCAACGAGTGTTACGAAGAGAGGCTCGAAATTTTCTCCGCTTTCTTTCTTTTTTCATTTTTTTTTGTTTGTTTTTTTTTTTCATTCCTTTTTTTTCTTCCTTGTCCATCTATATCTAGCAACTCTTTATCGGCGAACGATTCGCAACACGCAGTAATTAACGTCTACGTACCTTTTAATTTTCAATGCTCTTGACAGAAATATTAGGTTGGTACCTGACAGACAGCATCCGACAGAGAGAGAGAGAGAGAGAGAGAAAGATGAAAAAAGAGAGAGAGAAAAGTGTAGTCGTCTCGTTGGGGCGTTGACCAATCAATCAATGTCATCGACAAAAGCTCGATACCAACCCCAAATTCTCTACTTGTACATAATATATATATATATATACGCACGATTTATATGAAATACAACACGTGTGTGTATATATATATATATATATATATATATATATACATATAAAAGAAATATATATGGCCATGTATATACAAATACTAGAGCTCTCATTGCTCGGATCTTCGTATATTCAAATCTTGAATATCCGAGTCGAATATCCGGATATTTGTTTAACCCTCGTTCAACGAATGTCAGGTCATTTTAACCCGATTGTTTCAATGATCGCTTTACCTAACAAATACATTATTATCCCTTTAACATGAACAATGATGTATCGATTAAGTCGTTCAACGAGGATCGATCACGTTGCGGAAATGTTTGTACGCGTGTGTGCATGTAACGAAAGATATTAGTATGAAACATTTCTATACCGAAATGTGAGCGCGTGTTTGCGCGTGTACATAGTACATTTTAAATATAGAAATATAGAAAGAATTTTAAGTGGTACATTTCGAATTACCTTCTGTTCTTCGTGAATTAGAAAGAAATGAAAGAGAGTGGTTTTAAAGTGTTACGGGCGTACAAGATTTTCACAACGTAGAAGAAGACATGCATCTGTCGCAAAGTTTATTAGCGAGTTTCTAGATCGGAGAAAAGCCTTTTCCGTCTGGCCAATGAAAATCATTCCCATAAGAGACTTGCGCCATCCTTTGTACGAGTCACGCCACGCCGGTTGGCATGCCGAATAATTACATTAATTTCATGCTTTTCTCTCTACCCTTTTCCACCCCTTCCCCCCTCTCTTCTCTCTCTCTCACTTTCTCACCGCCTCCCTCCCTTCCTCCTTCTCTCTCTCTCTCTCTCTCACTCTCTCTCTTTTTCCACCTCCATCTGTCTTTCTCCATAATTTTATCTCTGTCTTTATCTCTCTCTCTCTCTCTCTATCTCTCTCTCTCTCTCTCTCTCTCTCTCTCTCTCTCTCTCTCTCTCTCTCTCTCTTTCTCTCATTTTCTCTTTCTATTTTAAACGTGCTTTTGCGAATCGTGGGATTCGCAATACTGAATTACATTCAGTCTCATCAATTCGAAATGACTTTACTATCTCTCTCTCTCTCTCTCTCTCTCTCTCTCTCTCTCTCTCTCTCTCTCTCTCTCTCTCTCTCTCTCTCTCTCTCTCTCTCTCTCTCTCTCACTATTTCTTTCTTTCTTTTCTTTCTTCTCCATTTTTATCTTTTTTCGTTACTACGAAAAGAAGGAAAGAAAGAAAGAAAAAAAAGAAAAAGAAAAGAAAAAAAGAAGAAAAGAGAAGAAAAAAGGAAAAGAAAAATATTCGTGTAAAAGACGTCGGCATAGTGCATTAAACCCGTTACGAGAACTCGTTTCTTGTTACGACCTCGAAAATAGTAAATAAAATAGTAAACACGCTCGTATAGATAGTAGTACGTTGAAAATAAAAGACTCTTACAATGTCGAGATTACAGGATCAAAATGTAACCCATAAATAACGTTGATAAAGGAAATATTATTTCTATCGCGAGGAGCGTTCTGTGCTTATTATTCCTTTTGTTTTTTGTTTTTTTTTTTTTTTTTTTTAATTAGTCCTTTAAATAAAATAATTAAGAGGAGGCCGCGATATGGGAGTAACAATATTTTTTCGCATGTCAACCCACGGAGGAAATAGAAGATCTATTGTGTTTTTCTTTTTTCGTTTTTGTTTTAATAGAATCGTATGTTTTTTGAATGCATTGATCGATGCAGTGCGATATTGTCTTCTACGTAAAAAAAAAAAAAAAAAGAAATAGAAGTATTAATCCAATGTATGTCAAAAAATTAATAACTTTGAAGATATTTATTATGCGCTTAATATACGCTTACTTTACGTATTTGTTTTAATTCTCTAGGACTTTCAATTTCCGAGATATTCCCATGTAAATCAAGAACATGATTACTAAAGATGTAAAAAAAATTGTTTCTTCGGTGATAAAATAATTTGTTTATAATTTATTAATTTATATAATTTTGCAAATCGGTCGCAATGTGAATTTTTGTTTGGCGTAAGAAGATGAATTTACTTCGTAAGAATTTCGTTTATATACGAAATTCTTACTTATTATTTAATAATTGTTTAAAACGAATTGTTTATTAAGTTTTAACAATATGTTGAAAAAATAGGAAGAGTCTACCCCCTTAAAGTGACGTTTGATTCAGGTCTCCACGACTTTTAATTTCAGAAAATATTCCCATATAAATGAAAGCGTGACTATAAATAATGTAAAAAGAATTGTTTCTTCTGTAAAGAAAAAATTAATTTGTTTATAATTTAATAATTTCTACAATGTTACAAATCGGTCGCAATTTGAATGTTTGAATTTGAAAATAATATGATTTTATTTCGTAAGAATTTGTTTATAAAAGTATTTTATAACAATTTGTTAATTAATTATTATTAATACGCTTAAAAAATAAAGAAAGTTCTGTCCTTTAAAATGACGTTCGATTCAAGTCTCTACGACTTTAATATCCGAAGATGATCACATATAAATCGAAGACGTTTACGTTGACACGCTGACCTATATAATTTCATTCGATTTGGTTCGATGACACACTGACCTAAATAAATTCCTAGAAATTACTATGACTATTACTACGAATAGCTGTACTATAAAAATTATCAATAAAAATCTTTCGAAGGCGATATTATCGAAACGAAAAGTCATAGAGACTCGTTACAAGCACCGTTTTCAAGCGTACTGTATCTTTTATTTATTTAAATAATGCAATAATATCGGTACAATAGATTCAATTTTGTTAATAATTTTTTTAATTGAAATTTTTCTTTCAATTAAATTTTCGAAATGGAAGGTCGTAGAGACTCGATACAAACACTGTTCTCAAGCACATATTATTCTTTATTTATTTAAATAATGCAATATTATCGTTATAATAAAATCGACTTTGTTAATAACTTTTTAAATTGAGTTTCCTTCTTTTTTTCGTAATAAGGATACAATTATAATGAAATCATTTCCAATTTTGTCATAATTATGTAAATTTTAATTTGTTTATTTAAAATAACAAACAGAGGATCTATTAATAGTAGCTAATGTTTGAAATTAAAAGATCGAATGATTTATAAAAGACATTTCTTTCATAACTTACTATAATCACATCTCTCTAAATGCTTTATTATTAATATTTAAATGAAAATATATATACATATAAATATAATTTTTAACAAAATAAAATAATATTTAAGAATAACTACGTTACCACGTTTCCAAAAAAACAAAAAAGAAATATCTATCACAAATGAAGTTCTGTTTAAAATTTAATCTGTATTATATATATATATAAAAAAAAACTCAATTATTAAATGTACAATATAATTTGTTATGGATAAAAATATTTCGTTATTTCAAATATATCTTTCAATCCTAAAAACATATATATATATATATATATATATATATATATATATATCCAATCGTACATAACGAATGAGAAATCGTTACTCTGTCAAATAAATATTTTCCTCATTGTTCGTTAACTTAAGATCACGTTTGAACATTGTCATCGAAAAATCGTCTGGTATTTAGTGATATATATATACATATACATATACATATATATATATATATATATATATATATATATATATATGTCTTGCAATCCTGTCAAACTATCGATTATCATACGTAATTAGATCGATCGCGTCTAGCCCCCATCACGTTCGTTGAGACTTCGAGCTTGCTTCCAACCCTATTCCATCCGCGAACAAGATTATCATTCGTCACTGTCAAGGGTACAAAGCCTCGAGCTTTGCGGTTGTCAGACTACTCTATCTTATATGAATGATACATGCTCGACGGATTAGGCGAATTAGGATGTTGGCTTGGAAGAGAGCTCGGCTACCACCACTACCACTACTATCACTATTACTACTACCATCACTACTACAGGTTGCCCCTTCTCGAGTAAGAAAACCAACTCGAATGTTCGAACAAGAATTTCGAACGTTTGTTCGGCCACCACCATTTGAAAGAGACAGACAGCTTAAAGATAGACAGAGATGGAGAATCCTCCGATCGTTCTCCTTTTCGACACTATCCACGAATAATTCATTCGGTCGCCATTTTGTCGTGGTACACGAAACTCTAACGAAATCACTTTAATATCGTTCTTTATTTATGTGTAAATAACTGAGGCTATCACTATGCCTCTCTCTCTCTCTCTCTCTCCCCCTCTCTCTTGGATCGATTTAAACGAAAGTTACAATTTTGAGATGTGAAAAAAGAGAGACAAATAGAGACAGACAGACAGACAGTCAGACAGACCTAGAGAGAGAAAGAGAGAGAGAGAGAATATATATATATATAACAAACCACCAGGTGACTTTAAAATCGCGACATACTTTTTATTACTTTTTCTAAATTTATTCTATTGCGACAAAATTAATCGTTATATTTATTATTAAAAGTTTTTAATTAACAAACTCCTTTCGTTTTCGTCAAGTATGAATATTACTTAGCGTGTTGAGTACAATTGTACTAGTGTCAGTAATACTATTATCTTGTTAAATTAAATATAATTTTCTTGTAAACACGTAAAAAAAGAAAAGAAGAAAAAATTGGATTAGCCTTATGTCATGTAACTTTATGCAACTGTCAAGTTATACATCCTCATATACGTGTATATATATATATATATATATATATACATACATATATATATGTGCTAGTATGTATGTATAAATGTATGTACTTATATTTTTGTAATCTGATTTCACTCTTTCGTCATCGTACTAATTCTTCTTATTTTCGTATCTGAAGTTTCCCATATATCGTTTCTATTTAAATAAAAATAAATAGAATTATATCCCATATGATATAATTTTATTATTATGAGGGACATTGCAATTCTTACATCGTGTAATTTTACTTCAAACGGAAATAGAAAATTGATTTATAAGTATCCGGAATGAAAAGAGAGAAAAGGAAGAAAGAAAGAGAGAGAGAGAGAGAGAGAGAGAAA
>OU426864.1:4744314-4746814 GCA_911387685.1 Dolichovespula media | reverse complement strand
GATCGTTATTATAGCGGTTGTTATTACGGTAAATGAAATTTTGCGCTCTCCAACTCGATCTTAAAAGGAATTTCTTAAGAGTTATATAAAAAAAAAAAAATTAAAATAAAATAAATAAATAATAATATTATGTTGATGTTATGACGCGTGTGATTTTGTATATCGGTATGTTGTATTGTTAATTATGATTTTAGTTCTCCATAAGAGAAATGGAAAATCAATCAAAATCATTTGTTATTATTTAATATGTCTATGCTTTATAATATACTATCAAATTATTATTATTGTTATTATTGTTGTTGTTGTTGTTGTTGTTGTTGGTTGTTTCCAAGATTTGATTTTTTTTCGTAACGTCAAATTAATCCTCGTGATTATAGAAACTATAATAAGAAACTAAAGTATGAAAAATTAATCTGATTTTAATAAAAAAAAAAAAAAAATTTCATCACGCTTTATCCGTCTCTCTTTGTTATTTATTCATGCATGTACGGAGTAAAAGTTCCAACGATATTAACTTTTATGAGTTAATTAGAATCATCGTAATCATTCTGAACTATTTCGAAAATTAATAGGAACAATAAAGTTTAATTAACATTTTTTCTTTTTTCTCCTCTCTCCCCCTCCCTCTCTCTCTCTCTCTCTCTCTCTCTCTCTCTCTTTTTCTTTCGTAAATATTTCATAACAAACGAAAATCTTGCAAATTTAATTTTAACGCTTAATTTGCGAGATAATTAAGGGCAAACTAATTAATTTGACTTATCATGCATTTCGCAATAGCGTTTCTTATCGTTTTAAGGGAGGTAATATATCAACGATAATAGCATTTAAAGATCAATATGATCTTCATTACTATATTTCCCAGTCATTGCTGTAGGATTATGAAATACTTTATTCACCGTTATTCAGAAATTATATTCGATTTTCGAGTTACTTCATATGTTATATAATAATGATGATGATGATGATGATGATAATAACAATAATAATAATAATAATAATAACAACAATAATAACGATATAAAATGTTTATCATCATCAATATTAACAATTGTTAATACTTTCAATCGTATCGAATTACGATTTGTTACACATTAAAGAGAAGAAGAGAAAAGGAAAAAAAGAAAAAGAAAAGAGGTGAAGCAATATAACCGTACAACCGTAGAATAAATTTTGATAAATTTTGATCAGTTGTAAGCTACGCACGTCTCGTATTTCTACGTCGTTACCTACGTACGTGTCCGCTACCGGATCGATGATTCGACGATACTCAAAAGATTTTTATCTTTATTTTAGAAATCCAAGAAAGAAAAATACAGTATAAGAGAGAGAAAATTCAGATGTTAAAATTTCATTCGAAAATTATTCTTTAATATACATTAATAATTTTTACGATATTTATATAGACGTGTATAAAGATAAAGAATATAATAATTAATTTACCAAATTTATTATATACCTATATATATATATATATATATATATATATTTATCTTTGTTTTAGAAATCCAAGAAAGAAAAATACAGAAGAGGAGAAAGAAAATTCAGATATAAAAATTTAATTCGAAATTACAACTCTTTCATATATATATATATATATATATATATATATATATATATTTTTTTTAATTGAAAAAGTTGCAATACTAATTATTTGTCAAATGACTAGTGGTATATTGCTATAGGCTAAATATTATTTTCTAATTATTTATATACTATTCTTATAGAAATTTGTAACTGCATAATAATTACACCGTTCCAACGTGAAATTTTGTTTATTAAACAAGATATAATTCATTTGCCCATACTTATTTACTGTACCATATAATTTTATATAAATACTACATTCGTTGTAACGGTTATAATCGTATTTTATTATACTTTTGCAATTTCTAATTGTATAATATTATATTGTTGTTGTAATTTGTAATCGTATTAAACATATTATATCGATTTATAATCCATATATGTATATACATAACATAACAAATATAGAAAATACCGATATTATAATTTAGATTCAATCGAATAAAAACGAACATATCGATACGAAACGAAAGATAACGATGGAAAATTAAAAAAACAAAACAAAAAAATGAGAAAGAAAGAAAGAAACTATTTACAATCGCAACATACCTAATCGATAGAAAGATTATTATTATATATTCGATGGAATCGAAATTCTTTGGTAAAAATTGTTCATGAACGAGACGACAACTGGGAGAAGATAAAACTTCTTGGAAATTTTACTTCTCCGTGAACATCGACGTTCTTCTTTTCAACCCTTAGAGACTCTCCCCCTCTCTCTCTCTCTCTCTCTCTCTCTCTCTTCGTATCTCGTGTGTCTGCAACTTTAGAAAGGCACTGTCGGAGGCTCGTGAAGGAGCTGCGAAGATGGTTTTCTACGGATCGATGAGGCGGCAGATTCTCCGTTGCTTTTTCTCTCCCTCTTTCTCTCTTCTCTCCTTCACCCTCTCTCTCTCTCTTTCTCTCTCTCTCTCTC
>OU426864.1:4736814-4739314 GCA_911387685.1 Dolichovespula media | reverse complement strand
AGGCTAGGAGGAAGGCTCGAAAGGAATTGTGTATGCGAACTCTCTCTCTCTCTCTCTCTCTCTCTCTCTCTCTCTCTCTATATATATATATATATATATATATATATATATATATATATATATATATATATATATATAAATATATATATGTAAACACACGCGCACACACAATGTACATGCATTCGCTCGTTAATCGATCTACCCAGCATCCAGATGTTACGACCCTGTGATCTCTTCCGTTAATAATTCTGTTTAACCAGGATTTTCGTTGGTACAATGTGACCACGAATTTCTAACCTATCATTTTCTCCGTTCACATACATTTTGTTATATTTCGATCCCAAAAAATTACTCCATCCTAACAATTATTTTTTCTACCTAAGAAGAATTAGAAAAAGACAAAAAAAAATAGAGAGCGTTCGCATAATTTCTGAGAGGGAAAGGGAAGGAAAAAAAACCCCTCCAAAGAAAAGAAAATTAAAGATAGAAAACGAAATGAAAAATGAAATCAACAAGTTTAAAGCAGCTTGGTGTTATCATAAAAAAGATAAAATTTCAATAATTTAGCATCGTTTTAATAAAGTGGACGATACCTACTACTTTTTATTCCTCCCCCCATCCCCCCCTCTCTCTCTCCCTCCACGCTAGATCCTCTTATGAGGAACTTGCTCTTATGTAGATTACAAATGATACGCGCGGGTGTAACTCGTGTGTGATGCCTGTGTGTTTTTGTGTGTTTTCGTGTGTGTGTGTGTGTGTGTAAAATCTTTCTCGTATATGTCGTGCTTAGATATATCCTTTTCTGTATCCTACACGTTTGTGTGCGTGTATGCGTGTGTGTGTTCAGCACGTCGCAAGCACGATCCTTATAATCCATATACGTCATTCTCGTGCTCCTGCGATTTTGACGAGACACCGATTCTTCTTTCGCGAACATCATTATTCTTCTTTAAACTAAACGACCTGGAGAAGGTTTCTGAAGCATTTTTTTCTTTCGGGGTTTTTTTTCTCTTTTTTTGATCCTTTTTTCTACTCTCCCCATCCTTTATTTTTACTTCCCTCTTTTTCTCTCGAAACGCGATCTCCACGATGACATTTTGGTGTAAGCGCGGAGGATATGTACCAGTTTATGTACGGATGTGTCCGTGTGTACGGGTGTGTACGGGTGTGTACGTGTGTCTTAGATACACAGGACGCACAAACATACAGACGCACACTCCAGTGAATATCGCATTTCCATTTGCGCCTGGACGCCGACGCCAATGCCGCGACGCCGTCTCGCCGGCAGCGATTCCGCAGTCTCGTAAAACTCCGGCGACGCGATTTCCGCTCGGCAGAGACCGAAGAGCACCGAGATTTAGCTTACGGATGCACAAGGTATACCCGTATATACATAGAAATAGAGAGAGAGAGAGAGAGAGAGAGAGAGAGAGAGAGAGAGAGAGAGAGAGAGAGAGAGAGAGAGAGAGAGAGAGAGAGAGAGAGAGAGGAACATGCATACATACACGCGCGAACACATTACGGTCGAATCGTCCGACCTACCTTTATCCTTACAACCTTTGCTCTCTCTCTCTCTCTCTCTCTCTCTCTCTCTCTCTCTCTCTCTCTCTCTCTCTCTCTCTCTCTTTCTCTGTCTGTCTGTCTGTCTCTTACCATCTCTCGTACATATCATTGTACATACATACGTATTTGCGTACGACTTTCTGACGACTTTCTCGTGAACGAATTTGCGAGTGCAATTTCTTGACTATACGATCACACAAAGAAAAAAGAAAGAGAGAGAGAGAGAGAGAGAGAGAGAGGAATGAATGAAGAAAAACACAAAAAGAAAAAGAAAAGAGAAGAAAAATTTGTAGCTCTCATTGGATATCGTTAATGGTTAATGATGCCCATTGGAAACGATCGATTTCTCGAAGGATAAAAATAAACGTAAGAATGATATATCTTTACTAATATTAATTAAATATCCGTTATTAAAGTGAAACTCGTCGGTATATAAAGAAGAAAAAATTTCTTTGACGTTACTCCGACGGCAAAGAAAATATAAAGAGAATGACACTTTTTCTGATCTAATTAATGGAAACCCAACCAAATTGGAAAAGTATACGAAAGTTTCTCATCGATATGGTATGAATATTTTAACATCAATCGAATGTTTGTAAGCGATATTTATAAAAAAAAAAAAAAGAGAAGAAAAAAAAGAAGAAAGATTTATTCATTTCCGATACGTAAACGTAGACGAAATATTTCAAATTAAATATTTACGACGAGTGCAACGACCTGTTACTTAGTATTACTTTAAATAAATAAAAGAACGAACGAACGAAACTCTCACAACGAAGTAAACGAAATTTTTCAATGGAATTAATTCCAATATTTTTCATTCGAAAAATCGGTCAATCGTAGATATTAAGTAAACATTAAGATAAACGTGAATTACGTACTGGCATATATTGAATTTTGAATTCTCCCTTCGTTTGTTCGATCATTTAGAAATATG
>OU426864.1:4714314-4734314 GCA_911387685.1 Dolichovespula media | reverse complement strand
AAGTTCACCTAATGCGTCAAGGTATCGACCGTCGTCTTTGTATTTCCTCATCCCCCCCCCTCTCTCTCTCTCTCCCTTTCTCTTTTCTTCTTTTTTTTTATCGAAAACGTATATCTAACGAAGCTTCTTTCAATTTATTTTACCTTAGAAAAATATTATACAATATCTTATATATATATATATATATATATATATATATATATATATATATATATATATATGTAGAATTGTAACAAATTTTTTCTTCTTTTTTTAGTTTCTTTATTTTATTCTATTTTATTTTATTTCATTTTATTTTTTTTTTTTTACTCATTTTGTTTCATTAGTCATTATATTTTCTTTTTTTTTTTTAAGTATCCCCTCGTTTTTAATGCAATATCGTTGTTGCATCGAAGAAATTCGAAAAGCTTTCTTTTCAAAATGTAAAATAGATATTAATTGGATGGTCAGATTTTAATTAGATGATTGTACTACGATATTACGATATTAATTAACGGTATAAAATTTATTGTTCTTTGTTATTCCATAGAATAAAATATTCCGAAATATTCCATGTAAAAAAAAAAGAATAAAATAACAATAACAAAAATGACAAGAAAAACAAAACAAAAAGTAAACAAGAAACTTTCCAACGAATCTAATACTGTTCGAGAAAAGAATTATAAAATGCAACCTGTCTCGTCAACGATGAAAGAAAAGAAGGAAAACGTTCCTAATGGTCATTTGCGGCATACAAGTAATGAAATGAAAAATCAATAATACATCTTCGAACTATAAAACCAAAAGGAAAATTTAATGAATCGACATTAACGTTGCTGTAAGAAAATCCATTTCGAACGGTCAAAAGAAAAGTTGAAAATATTATTGTATCAGTTTTGTCCAACGCGATCGATACGTTGAAAAGATTAATAACTATCCCTACGATTGGTCAATATCCATTTTGGACAATATCCAAGGTGTCGAGAATAAAAACTCTACCATCAGCAACGATGTACCCATGTCGAATAACAACGGAATCTCGATATTTTTATGTTCGTTTCACATAAGAACCGTTCAAATCTCTATCTCATTTTTTCCGCGACAAAGACAAATATACTTGATACGAGCCAACAAAAAGAAAGAAAGAGATATATATATGAGTGGCCACTGAAGACAGAATGATATAAAATAAAAATAACTTAAACAAACAAATGTTTCTTTAATTTTTTATTATTACTCGACATCATACGTAGCCATTTTAATCTCCAAGGGATTCTATATAACCTACAAAAAAAGAAAGAGAAAATAAAAAAGATTGAAAATGTACAAGTTATGACTTGTCCAAACCCCTCAATCTTTCAGTGACCACTCTGTATATATCATTCATGTAGTATGTGTGTGTATGTGTATATATATATATATATATATATATATATATATATATATATATATATATAAAGAGGAAAAGAGAGGAGCAAAAAAACATGTCTCTCTATGCTACGAATTTTTTTTTGTATTTTACAAGGAAAGAAAGAGATGGACAAAGAGAGATAGATAAATAGATAAATATAGAGATAGAGATAGATAGATAGATAGATAGATAGATAGATAGATAGATAGATAGATAGATAGATGAAGAGAGAGAGAGAGAGAGAGAGAGAGAGAGAGAAAGAGACGAAGAGGACACCTCTAGTAAAAGCAAGTATGGCATTTCTTTTTGCGGTTTAACGCACTCCGCTGGTTGGAGTTCCTGATTCTACTGGTGCTGTATGGCCTTCGCGTTACAACAATGGAAATGTAGCTCGTCCGCAAAGAGGTACATCGCACCTCCTATGTACATATGTAAATGTGTACACCTATCCTCCTCTTCTTCCTCCTCCTTCTCTCTCTCTCTCTCTCTTTCTCTCTCTCTCTCTCTCTCTCTCTCTCTCTCTCTCCCTCTCTCCGTCTGACTGCCCTATACATACATCTATATAAATAGCGCACATACATACATACATACATACATACATACATACATACATACATACATACATACATACATACATACATATATATACATACATACATACATACATACATACATACATACATAGAGCATGTTGCACGTTTTCAATGGTTTTATACTGTCAACCACAGCTGCTTACTTGTCAGGAAGGACAGAGCCCGGGGATAGTTATCAGTTGGAGCTTTCACACACGGGCGCCAGCAACAGCAGCAGCAGCAGCACCATCAGCACCAGCACAAACAGCACCAGTAGTACCAGCAGTACCAGCAATACCAGTACCACCACCAGAAGCAGTAGTAACGGCAGCACCAGCACCAACAGTAGTAGCAGGCAGCAGCCAGGCAGCAGCAGCAACAGCAGCAGCAGCCAATGCGCGACCGAACACCATTTCCTCTCTTGGCGTCTAATTCTAAGCCGTTCTGCTACGTCACTTCGCTTTTACACCAGGATTTATAGACTACGATCTCTCGGACTTGTTCGCGCGCTCGACAGAAACCAAAGCTGCGCAATCACGATAAACGTGACGCGAGTGGAAAGTAGAAACGATCCTCACCCGGATTATTTTTCTCTCTTTCTGCTTCTCTTTCTTCTTTTTCTATTTTCCTCTATCTCTTCCCTCCCTATCCCCTCTACCCCTCTCTATCTCTTTCTCTCTTTCGAAGGAACTTCAATCGACTTTGAAAAGAACTCTAGGCTCTGTTTTTTACCGTGCTCTTTCATTTCTTATTCTCCCCCCCCCTCCTCCTCCTCCTCCTCCTCCCTCTCTCTTTATTTTTCTCTCTTTCTGTCTTTCCTTAATAGGAAACAATATGGACAATGTCTTTTAACAAACAGTAGATTATCGGTTAACAGGTTTGTACACAAGCTGTTTAACGATAACGATTACGTGTATACCATTATACTATAGGTCAAACGTAAGTTCTCGATAAGAGAAACAACGTGTAGGTACATAAGTATGTACTTACAAGAATCGATAGAAACTGTTTAAACCCATCTACCCTCTCTATCCGACCCCGTCGCCCTCCCCCCTCCTTCCTCCCATTTTCTATTTTCCATCTCTCTTTAAGAAAAACTTTTCCTTTTGTTTTCTTTTCTTTCCTTTTCTTTTCTCCTTCTAAGTTTTACCCCAAGGAAAATCCTACTCGATACCCAGCGTCGCGTTATGTTCCAGAAAGTACGTCGCACTCCCCCTTTTAAATGGTTTTAATGTTGGTCGCAGCTGTTAAACTCGTACAAAAGAGAAAGAGAGATAGATAGATATATAGATAGAAAGAAAGAGAGAGAGAGAGAGAGAGAGAGAGAGAGAGAAAATACAAAAAGGATTCGTAAAACGATACATCGAAAACTTCACTTTAATGCGAATAAAACTTCGATCTCTCGATCCTATTCGCATTGTTTCTATCGAAACGGGTTATTCCATTTGTTTTGATATCGACTTTGATATCGATTGATTCTCTCTGCTTATTTCTTTCATTTCTTATTTTTTTTTATTTTTTGTTCTAAATTATAAATAAATTGTAAATTAATATTTCGATGGAACAATATCTAATAGCTCGTAAATAACGTTTACCTAAATACGTCACGCTACAAAAGTAAACAAGATGATATGTATGTCCGTGAGAAATTGCGCAAAATTCAAAATATCGCTTTATTACTTTCACGTGTTACGTTTGAAATAATTAAAATATTGTTAATAAATAATTGAAGTTCGTCGAGTTCCACGTTAACGCATATATTTTGCTTCCTTAATTTATTTATCGCTAATATTCTAACCCGCGCTACGAAATAACCAAGGTATACCATTAAAATTTCGAAATTTGTTAAGTGTATCGCCATTGGAAAAGTTTGAGTGAACGTTGATGTAATAACGTATCCACGTATCCACGTACGCAATGTACATGAAAGAAAATGTTTCTAACGAAAATAATTTTAGTTCCGAAGAAAAAAAATAAAAAAATAAAAAAAATAAAACAGAAAAAGAAAAGAAAAGAAAAAGAAAACTTCGTATCTTTGCCAAATATTTTTTAATAGAAAGATCCAATTTTCCATCGAAACGATTTCAAATGAGAATTGTAATTACTACAAGTGAATAAAATATAGGATATAAAAAATTTCGAATTAATCGTATAAAATTACTTCAACGACTAAGTGAGAGTTTGAGATCGTGTCGACTAACGAGCCAACGATTACGAGGACGAAATTGAAACTTCGAATTCTTCTTATGTTAGTTTAATACTACCACATACATACGTACATACAAACATACATAAGAGTTAACGAGAAGATACACGAGACCGAGTTACTCTCTAACGTTAAAACGGGATCTGTGATTAGTAGTGCTTCGGGAGATTTAATTTCCTCGGTGACTCGGTAAACGAAGGGTGTCATCACTAACAATTTCGTATTTTCGAAACGATGTTGTTATTTATTAAATTGCGAAAGATATTATCAACCAAAGAATAAAATTTATTGATCTCTTTTTATTACTATAAGAAGAAGAAGAAGAAAAAATAAAAATAAAAGTGATCGATTCTTCCTTTTTCTTTTTTTTTTTTGTTTTAATTCATAACAGATTCGTCAAACCAAATTAATCGATCGAATTATCTCATCAAAAAATAATCGATCGATTTATTATATCAATCGTTTTTGATTATACACCGTCATAAGCCGTGACATTAATGACAATTATTGCAATTACCGATTAAAGAGCGAACTTATATTTTTAGAATTAATTCGAATGAATCTAGGTTAAAAGGTGAAGTATCGCAAAGAGATTGTTTCCGTTTGGTACAGAAGTACCCAAAGTAAAGAAAGAAAAAAAAAAAATAATTACTAGAAATACGTTTGCAATGTTTGCCGTTGGTCCAATCCGAACAGATTCGTGTTTTCATTATCCGCTACGGGTTTAAGGAGTTCTAAAAATAAAATAACACGAAATCAAATAAAAAATAAGAAAAAGAAGCAGAAGAAGAAGAAAAGGAAGAGGAATGAAGAAGAAAAAAATTACTTTCGTCTTCGTCGTGTATATAAAAAGAAATAAAAGGAAAAAAAGTACACCATCTAAATAACGAGGTTAAACAGAGGAAACGTTTTCGAGTATGGTTACAACGAAGGGGAATAATCTACTAAGCGATTCGTCATCACAATAATCTTCCGCCATTTCTCGCCGATGCAAACCCAGAAATTGTGTCTCAAACTTTGCATACTTCTCCTCTTTTATATAACGACGTTCGAAAACTTTATCTTACTTACGTGATATTAAGAATCTTTCGAATCATTCTTTCTCGTACCTATATACGTACATATTTACATATGTACATAACGTTCGTACCTATGAATGTTTCTATGAACGTACGCATTGTATGTATTGATACAAGGCAGATATACGAATGGATATAATATATGCATAAATTAATGTATCTATTGTATGTATGTATGTATGTATGTATGTATGTATGTATGTATATATATGTATGTATGTATGTATGTATGTATGTATGTATGTATGTATGTATGTATGTATGTATGTATATATATGTATGTATGTATGTATGTATATATATGTATGTATGTATGTATGTATGTATGTATGTATGTATTTGATATATGTATGTATGAATGTATATATTACATGCATGAATGAAATTTATCTATTGTACGTATGCATGTATGTATGAATGAATGAATGTATATATTACATGCATGAATGAATTTATCTATTTATGTACTTATATATTAATGTATGTATATATATATATATATATATATATATATATATATATATAAGTATGTATATGTGCGTGAGTTTATTACAATTAATCCGTTTTCCCTTTTCGAACAAAAAGAGACAATTACACGGTTCTTTGCACGTTCGATTTTCTCTTCTCATCATCACTGGCATATTCTTTAATGGAATTCTCGAATGCTCGAATCGATCTGGTTCTATCAAATGGCAGTCGACTTGATTAAGTTCACGCGCTGCCAATTTCTAATATACTTCTCTTTTCTCCCGATTTGATAGCTATTTTCTAAAGTCGACAATAGCGACGAATATAAACGAATATAAATTCTCATCTCGATAACGATAATTTTCGTTCGTTCTATCCCTTCGATTTCTAACCAATTGTTCTGGTTTTGTCTTTATTTTCTTTATTTTTTCTTTTTTCTTCATTTTTTCAATTTTCGTTCTTTAATATTTTAAAACAAATATCAAAGTGAGGTTTCGGTCAGTTTATCAAATGTCCATCGAAATATGTGAACTCTGACTGTGGTTTATGTTAATATGGATTTTGTGATACAGATGGTAAGAATCGGTCATTCGTACGCGTGCACCCACGAATTATACATGTACGTATACATAATATATATATGTATATATTACATACATATATATTGTATAAGTGGGACGTATACGTATGTTGTATGTCGTATTTACCTATACGAATTTGCAAGGTAAAGCGTTTATAATAATTTAAATTTAATTTTAAATAAATATCGTAGAATTACAATGATTATTATTATTATTATTATTATTATTATTATTATTATTATTATTATCATCATTATCATCATCATTATTATTTATATATATATATATATATATACACACGTGTGTATATTTAATAATTTTTCCATTACTTCAACTTAAATATTTTTTTGATATACATTATTATATGTAACATATTTTTTTCTTTCTTTTTTTACATTTCTAAAACAATAAATTTTGTATCAAAAAAGTTAACGTAATCGATTAATTTAATTTCGTCAACGATAATAGTAAAAAAAAAACAATTTTAATTCTACAAGACACTTTATACAATCGATTCATATAAAAATGACTACATATGAACTTCATATGAAGCTATCGAGATAACTTAGATTAATATTAAATAGATATACGATCGTAGAATTACTATTGTTTGTAATAATACAATTTATCCATTATTTTTATTTTAATATTTTCTTAACACTCATTACTATAATATATATATATATATATATATATATATATACATTTCCAAAAACAAATAAATTTTACATTAAAAAATTAATTCGATCGATTAATCAATTTCGTTAAAAATAATTCGCAAAACGCACACGCCATTTTTAAGTCAATAATCTCTTATATAGTAGTTCACTGTGTATATTGAAGTATACAGTCACGAACATATATATATACGTATATACCTATACATGAACGTATAAGGTATATATATATATATATATATATATATATATAAGCTTGTAATTCGTTCGAGATTATGGAAGACACTTTCTCGTGACTTGGAAGATGGATTCCCAAGTCTCAGGAGTCCTCCTTGTCATGGAATTAAATTTCAATGAAAAGTTGCGCTCTTCTCTGATCGTGAAACGTGTGCACGCAACAAACTGAGAGAATATAGGTATGAACATGTACATATACCACACAAACACACACACACACACACACACACACAGAGCAGCAGACAGGAAGAGATATATATGGGAAAGTTAACGCAGCTTGTTCCAGCTGGCGTTAAAGCAGCTATTGAAATACATAAGTAAATACATATGTACATAGGTAAGTACATACATACGTTCGAGAACTACGCGTTTTCCCGATCGCCGATGTAATGGGCATACTTAAACGACGATGGTCGATAGGCAATGAGCCGAATTATGCGGCGAGAAAATTGGCCGATCGAAAGGAATCACTTGTCCGTGACACGAAGGTACGATTTAACAAGGCACATATGTCTATGTATATGTATATACGTAGGTGTATGTATATATGCACTCTCTATATACTCTTTCTCCCTCTACTTCTACCTCCCCCCCATCTCTCTCTCTCTCTCCCCCTCCCTCCCTCCCTCTCTCTCTCCCTCCCTTTTTCTAAAACCAAATGATATAACAATATACGATCAATTTCGTGAAATTAACGAATATCTAAACGAGTCTATTTAGCAATTAGAAACTATTCAATGAACAATCGAACGGTTTTACGTACATACGATATTATCGACGAATTATTTTATCAAGTATTAAAAAAAAAAAAAAAAATGTTAACGTACTACATTAAAGTGAGAATAAAATATGATGATACTACCATCATATTTCTCACACGACACTTAATCAAAGTCCGTCCATAATTTTTCTACAGTTTTATTCTATAGCATTGTAAATATTATATAAAAAAAAAAAAAGAAGAAGAGAAAAGAAAGAAAGAACGTCTTGAATATTATCAACGACAACGAACGCATACGGACATTTAATTTGTGTAATAACGCTCGTTTAAAAATAAATTCACAATTCGTCGGTTTTCGTTAAACGCGTATGTAACACTCGAAATGTCACTTTAATACGTTACGGTGTCTCCCATAAGTTTCTTCCTTCTTTCGTTCGTAGTCTTACACAACGTGGCGCGGAAGAAACTTAGGGGACACCCTAAATATATATATTATGAACGAATAAAATTTAATAGACATTATAGCACGGTAACAAGACATTATCGTATATCGAGACGATCTATCTATTACTACCCCCCTCTACCCATCTCTCTCTCTCTCCCCCTTCCCCTTTAAGAATATACCATAAAAGGGTATACTTACACGTAATATCGATCGAATATTTACCAAGAGGAGTATATTATAACCGAGAGAAAAAGATAATATAAAAGAAAGTGAAAAGAGTATAGGATGGTAGAAACCGAATGGATACATAGAAAGACCCGGGTGGTATTGTCCGTTGGTGTACCTACTCCTTTAATAAGGGGATCATCCCTTTTCGCGGATTAATTTCACTCATCGCAAGATGCAATATTCTCAGTTTACGTTGGTGATTCGGCCGCGTGTGTGCACCCCGTATAAAATCGATACGTTCATGCCACACCCTCCGTAAAAGCTCTCAGACTTGAAATTTCTATCCGGCAACTTCGGCAATGGAGTCTCACCGTGTTCTATGTTATTTCATTTAAACGTGGTCAACGATGAAGTAACGTTGAATTACCGTTGAATAAACGAATAAGAGAATACAACAACGCGCTAAACGCAACGCGCACGAAACTATGGCCCCGCAAACTAATCCGTTACGGGTCAAACAACTTTCGGCGATTTATCTTTTTCTTCTTCTTCTTCCTGCTTTTTCTTCCTTTTTTGTTTCTTCGTACGGTTTTCTTTCTTTTCCTTTTTCCTTTCCCTTTTCCTTCTCTTTCTTTCTTTTCTTTTAACCGTCTAAATAAAAAATTATACGACGCGCACAATTTATAGTACAACTTTGGTATACTGCGTAAGTACGACGTTCACTGGCGCTTCACTTTTTGCAATTAAGCTTTTTTTCTTTTTCTTGTTCATTTTTTTTTGTTCGTTCTTTCTTTCTTTCTTTCTTTCATTGGCCGATGCGAAAAATTCGAAATCGTCACGATAAAATTTATAATACAATTTTTTAACACGGAGGTATAACATATTCGATCAAATACGTTAGGTTATACTAATTTACCTTAAACATAAGTTACATCTAAAATGTATCAATGATTCGTAATAATTACACTCGATACTTTATCTTAATATAGTACGTATGACTCGTTATAACCCAAGAGTTTCACGTTGTATAATTTTATATTCCAAACGTAAAAGAAAAAAGATTCCGCCTTAATACTAAGAGCGTTTACCGATACTACTCTAGTATCGTATAAGTATACCTAAAACTATTTAGCATATCGTAACATTTAACGCAGTATACTCGGCGTACCGAAGTTACCGTTGTGATTAACTTAAAAAATTACTACGGTAGTATTATTACCAAATTAGAACTCTCGAAGCGAAACGTATAAATCCTCGGATATAAATTGAGAATATAAATTGAGAATAAATTTTTTCGGAAGAGAAACACACTTTAAACGAGTGTTACCGACGATCGGAATAAAAAATCGAATGAAACGAAACATACGTACGTACGTACGTACGCAAGTAATCGATTTCGATATCTAATTTATAAATTATCACAAAATAATAAAATATTTCACAACGCGCTCGTTGTTTCACATACCTCCAACTTCCTTCTTTCCTATTTCTCTGGAAACGTTTCGATCCTCCCTCACTCTCCGGGCCTTTCCCTCTCCCCTTTGCCTCCCCTTCATTCCCTCCTCTTTACCCTCTCTTTCTATCACAATGAAATAAGCATCCACCGTGTATAAAAAGAAGGGCGTTTCCCTAGGCAATACAACCCTTTGTCCTTCGTTTGCATGCAATTAATTTCAATCTCGCCGCAAGCAAGAGGTCGGTCGGTCGGTCGGTCGGTCGGTCGGTCGGTCGGTCGTTCATTCGTTCATTCGATCGGTCGGTCGGTCGGTCGATTGGTCGGTCGGTTGGTAGTACAAGTTTGCGTTTATATCACAATAGGATGGACGAGGTTTAGCGAGCTTTCGGAGAAAGTCTGCCTCCGGCCATATGTGGCTAGCTAACTATTGATTCGTAACTCGCTCGCGCGTACTATCCTCTCGAAGAGTGAGACACAACCATTCCATAGACGAGATTTCTGGATGGAAAGAGACAGAAATATTCTAGCCTGACCATTCGAATCTTTCTCCTCGTGTACCAGACGACGACGACGACGACGACGACAATTACGACGCTACGGCAACCACACACGACGCACACTTACACAAGTGTAAATGCAAGTGCAAGTGCAAGTGTATGTGCACGTGCACGTTCACATCAACGTAAGCTCACATACATTACATACATACATACATACATACATACATACATACATACATACATACATACATACATACATACATACACACATACATTACATGCATATATACATATATCAGACAGGAGAGAGAGAGAGAGAGAGAGAGAGAGAGAACGAGAATTCGCCTTTTCACTCGAAATTTTCTGTTTGCCTACTCGTTTGCACTCCTTGCGCACGAGTGTGCGCGCGCCACGTTTAAGAGGCATGCCGCTGCCGGCGACCATCGACACAAGCCGGTGGAACGTACAAAAAAAAAAGAAGAAAAAAAAAGAAAAGAAAGAAAAAAAAAAGGGAACGCGAGACCTTTCAGAGTATAGGAAGGTAGGTACTAGGTAGGTCGGTAGACGTAGAGGAATATTGAAATACATTATTTAAACGTTATCGTGCGCTTTCGAGCGATAAAATGCTCTCGTACCGAGCCCCGTTGAAAGTTCTCTTTATTTCTTTTTTTGTCTTTTTATTGTTATTATTTTTTTCCGGTTTTTTTTTCTTTCTTTCTTTCTTTCTTTTTTTTCTCTTTTTTTTTTTCTTCTTCTTTTTATCGAGGATCGATTCGATACGATGCAAATGCGATATATCAAGATAGAGAGATAGAGAAAGGGAGAGAGAGAGAGAAAGAGAGAGAGAGAGAATGTCGCGACGTAAGCACGATTGTGTGTATATATAGACACACACGCGCGATTCATTTGATTTCTTTCTGAGGAATAAATGGGATTTATGTTCATGCCGATCGAATAATTTCTATTCGATCGTTTCAAATGTCCGTCGAATGTTTCGTTTTATGAGAAAGAAGATAAAGAATATAGATATCTGTATGAGAAAGTGAGAGAGTGTGAGAGAGAGAGAGAGAGAGAGAGAGAGAGAGAAAACGCTAGGTACAGTTAACAATGTTTCACCAGTGCAAAATTGCTTGAGGAAGCGGAAGAACATGCCATCAATTATGCACAGCGCAGCGGCCTGAAATATCGCTCTTGCACCGCGAAACCGCCGATATTCGTCCTGATATTCCGCAGACACGCTCTCACGCCTGACGAATCCTTATAACCGAGGAGGAACTCAACGTTCGATATTATCAACAAATAACAACAAGAGCGGTTAAAATCTCCTACGAACTTCTGTTTATCAATTAAATCAACAGATCTTACAAATTTTCTATTATTTCATTCGCAATAATAAAATCATTCATTCGTATTCCGTAACGCGCTTAATCGTTCGCAATCGTTGTAATTGTCGTCGTTAGAACCGTCGAAAAGAAATCTGATTGATTTTTAAGATTCTTAAGGCACAATCGGATTTTTTTTTTTTTTTTTTTTTTTTTTTTTTTTTTCTTTCCTTCGGAATAACATATAAACGTTGAACGCGATTAAAGCTACATATGTTAATATTTATTTTCCGTTGCGTAACGAAATAATAAAAACGTTTCAATGAATTTTCGTTTCTTCGCGCATCAGTGTTATTGTCACGTATACGTCAAATATTACATTAGTGGATATAACCGTCAAAAACATTATGGTTTTTAAACCACAATCGTTATTTCTTAAGGACAGCACAAATATTTTCTTTTCTTTTCTTTTTTTTTTTCTCTCTTACACCGTACGACGTAAAATCAAACGTTCGAACAAATTTTCACGTGGTCGTGCATTTACATATCGCATTAATTACATTCACGGCCATATAAGAGGACTTATGATTCTTACCAGACGATCGTTATTACTTTCAACGAGAAAACTAATATTCTCTTATTAATATTATGCAAAACATACTTCTTTCATTACACGACGAAAAATTAAATATTCAAACAAGCCATTTCGTTGTGATTTGTCACATTAAACGATAATGAACCAACGTTCCAACGCGTGAACTTAGTACGTTGTCGTATGTACATTAGAAACGTTATATTAATGATCATTATTTTCTAAGGACGACACTAATATGCTTTTATCGTTAAAAAATTCTTAATTCTTTCTTTATTTTTTCTTTCAACACTGATATTCTTACTCGCGTTGCCGCAGAAAATCAAATATTAAATCATATTTATTATCTTTGCTCGTTGTCAAAAATATTGGAATGTAAGATAGACGGATAGAGAAAGAGAGAGAGAGAGAGAGAGAGAGAGAGAGAGAGAGAGAGAGAGAGAGAGAGAGAGAGAGAAGAAAAAAGCAAGCAAGCAAGCGACAGTTAGAAAAAGAGAGACAAAGAAGACGTGAGAGAAGTTTTGAAAGCGTACATAGCCAAGCACTTCTGGCTCTTGAAACACGTGGAAAAGCGTGCGCAAAGTGCTTTTCATGTGACGTTGATCCTTAAACGTGAGACAGGAAATATCGAGCGAGAAACGAAGGAAACGAAGCGGGCAATGCTCTTTAATAACCGTCTGTCGATTTCTCTCTCTCTCTCTCTCTCTCTCTCTCTCTCTCTCTCTCTCTCTCACGCACACACACACACACACAAATACACCCTCTCTCTCTTTCTCTCTTTATACGTATTAAGTACAATATTTCGATGGTATTGCACGGCGTTAATAACGTCGTTAAAATCTCATGTAGCGTCGAACGTTGTTTATTTCTCTCTCTCTCTCTCTCTCTCTCTCTCTCTCTCTCTCTCTCTCTCTCTCTCTCTCTCTCTCTCTCTCTCTCTCTCTCTCTCTCTCTCTCTCTCCCTCCCTCTCTCTCTCTCTCTCTCTCTCTCCCTCCATCTCTTTCTCTAAACCTTGAGGCAATGCATACACACGCACAAAGTTAACGCACACGTAGGATACGCACGCTTTTAATCCGCAAACCACGAAACAACGGATGCGTAAGCATCGTATATTACCGCACATCAGAGTGCATTAGAGAGGGGGGAAGGGGAGGGAGGGAGGGAGGGAGGGAAAGGGAGGAAGAGAGACGTTGAGGCGATGCTCTCGCACGTATCCAACTGCAATTTCGAATTGTTGTGGCCATTAACCGCTCGCTCGAGCTAGAACCACCGCAAACGCCAGTTCACGTAGATGGGTACTGCATCAAAACGGTACAGGATGAAGAAGAGAAGGAGAAGTATGAGGAGGAGGAGGAGGAGGAGGAGGAGGAGGAGGAGGAGGAGGAGGAGGAGGAGGAGGAGGAGGATGAGGAAGAGAAGGAGCTGCCGGCAAATTCAAACCGTTTCAGGATTTCCGAGAATTTACAATGGAACATCCTTGAAACGGATTACACGTAGTTATCAAAGAAAAAAAGAAAGACAGACAGACAGACAGACAGATAAAGAGAGAGAGAGAGAGAGAGAGAGAGAGAGACCGCGAGAAAGAAATGAAGAAATTAAAAAATTCATCATTATGTCGAGTCGAAATGGTCGGCCAAACAAATTCGTATTCCTTCTTTACTTTCTCGTACAATGACAACAATAACGACAATGACGACGGACTACGATGTTATTTCCTTAGAAAAGTTTAATGAAAAAAAAAGTGAGAGAGAGAGAGAGAGAGAGAGAGAGAGAGAGAAGAGAAAAAGAAAACAAAAAAGGGAGAAAAGAGGGGAAGACGAGAGAAAAAAAGGAAATAAGAAGTAGAGAAAACGTCGTCGCGACAAGAAGGCGGTGGTGGTGGCTAACAGCGAGGAAGATCTCAAACTTTCCGGAGCATGCTGCGTCGACTGTAAGAGTACCGTGAAGAATGAGATAGAGATAGAGAGAGAGAGAGAGAGAGAGAGAGAGAGAGAGAGAGAGAGGGTGAAAGGAATAGAGTAGAATGGAGGGATCGTTGGGAAAGATAGGGGTTGGTCCGTTGGTTGGTTGAGAGACGCAGAAAGAGCGAATGCTGTCGTCGTTCGGAACGAACTCTCCCGATGAAAAAGTCGTTCGAGGCGCCCGCCAGTCTGGCCAATATTTTACTATCCGCCAGTAACCTCCCTCGACCACTCTTCTCTCTCTCTCTCTCTCTCTCTCTCTCTCTCTCTCTCTCTCTCTCTCTCTCTCTCTCTCTCTCTCTCTCTCTCTCTCTCTCTCTCTGTACCTTTCCCTTTTCACCCTCCCCTTACGCCAACATTATCCATCGTTTCGTTCATGCTAGCCAATCGGGAGGAAGTGGAAAAGAGTCAGGAAAAACGAAAAAGGAGGAAGAAAAAGAGAGAGAGAAAGAGAGAGGGGGGGGGTGAGAGAAGAAAGAGAGAGAGAAATAGGAGAAATAAAGTAAAAATAGGAGAAAGTGGTTAGAAATAATAGAGATAGAGAGAGAGAGAGATATAGAGAGAGAAACAGATAATAGAAATAAGAGAGTAGAAATAAGAGATAAAGTGAAAAGAAATAAGAGTAAGAAGCAAAGAGAGAAATAGATAAAGAAAAAGAGAGGAAAGAGGGAGAGAGAGAAAGAGAAAGAGAAAAAGTAACGGAAGAAACTGCAAACTATTCTCGCACATTTACTCCCCCTTTTTTTTCGATAAGAATGTCCTCTCAAAATTTCTCAACTTCGTTACTCTCAAGATATTTGTAGGAAAAACTGTAAAGTAAAATATAGTGTAAAACAGTTACTTCCGATAACGGGAGTTTCGAAGTTTCGCACACACTTTCGTTTCCGATTCCGTTGGATACGCATAAGCCGTACGATGAAAATAAAAAAAAAAAAAAAAATAAAACTGGATCGATCTTCGCGATTCGATCTTCACTTCTTTCGATATTCACTTTCGATGGACGGAATCGATATCAAACGCGAAGTCTTTTATAACAATTTGTCGGCCGTTATGAAACGTTTTTCTTTTTATATTCGTTTTTTTTCGTTTTGTTTTGTCTTGTTTTGTTTTGTTTCTCTACGTCAAGTTAATGGTCATTATGTAAATCGACGTATCGCTACTTATCCCATTAATCCTTGAACGTACATATAACGTATTATTAATGCAGCATGACGGCATATTAATAATCAATTTAATGTAATATTAACTTCAACAAATATCACGATAACGTTATAATCGTACCGTATTATACCTCGCTCAACTGTTTGCTTAGTTTAGTTTATAATTAAAAACAAGAAAAAAAAAGAGAAAAGAAAAGAAAGAAAGAAAGAAAAAGTATTAGCGGATACGAAGGAAAATCATTGATTATCCCAGCTAATTCGACGGAATGTATACTCTACGAGCAAATATATTTCAAAAATATTTCCTTTTTCTATATAATCTTCCCGTTGTTAAAGGGAAGATAGAAAAAAAAAAGGAAAACCGAACAAAAAATATACAATATCTCGACGAACCATTACGTTTTCCAATTATGTCCGATCAACTTCAATGACTCCCGTGAGATATAAAGTATAGATATACGTTAGCGGCATGAAATTACGTCGCTTGCAGAGATATATATCCTCGAGGAACTGACAACACAACAACGCTGGGTTGGGCGGCGCCTTAAAATGACGTGGGTATATCCGAGATATTTACAGGTGCGTGTCCCACCTGCGTGTACTTGGAGGAATGAAGTCACGCCATCTCCGGAAAGGACGATGTAACCTCGAAAAAGAGAAGCGAGTTTATCGCGCTTTTATATATATACATATAGTTTTACGAGAGTTGATTCTCCACTCCGATTTCTCTTTATCATAGAAGCTTCGGTCATTCATGAGTTCCACGAATACACCACCCATTGATCACGACACACTTGAAAACCATTTAAATAATCTATATTCTACGTCACGTGATTACGAGTTTGACAAGATGGACGAATACGGCCATGTTAAATTATAAAAAGGGTCACGAAGATAACATCAAATTTCGTTTGTATTTTCGACCCACACGCGTGCGACCACATATTGAAAATTTCAAATTAGAAAGAGAATGAAAAAGACAGATTTAATAATGAATAAAAGAAAAAAAAAAAGAAAGTAACAGATATGCATATTAGATCGGACTGCATAGGTAATATCGTAATTTCGAATAAAAGATATTATTGTTGTTTATTTAAATAAATGTTACGTCATTGGATAAAATTGTCAGTACTTGGCATCTAAATAAAGCAATAACATTTCAATAAATAAGACTTACATATCGACGATGGTATAAAATCGGATTGGTCAATAAGTAATGTGTCGGAATATTCGATCAAAAATATTAAATACATACAGAGAAAGGGAAAGAGAAAGAGTATATATATATATATATATATATATATATATATATATTTACATATCCATGTAATAAAGAAATAAAAATTCCGGGTTTCATTTATCATCCAATTTATATATAATTATCAAATTAATAGAAAATTAGTCTCGCTCTCGAACGCGTCGACTACGCCATTGTTTCTCATCTTGCTATTCGTTCTACCCCACACGATTCAGACTTATCGTGGATTATATTCGCTAATGACCAAGGTAGGACCTTTATACTCCCTTTAACGCAACGTTTTATCACGCAACACAACAGCCAAGTTGAACGTGTATAAATGTAAATATCCATACACATTTGCACGCGCGCGCGCACACACACACACACACACACACACACAGAGAGAGAGAGAGAGAGAGAGAGAGAGAGAGAGAAGCAAACAACGAATCGATTCTCGTTGATAACAAGAAAGATTTCACATGAATAGTCTCGATTTAAGTCGAGAAATAAAAAACATTCAATTTTGTATTTTCGTCCTGTATCGACATATCTTGAAACGATATATAGATTAATTGATATATAGAGATAGAAAGGATCGTTCGAGAAGGAAAAAAAGATGACCGTCATCTTCGTTCATATACAAAATCGATTATAAATTGAAGGACCAATTGAATATCTTCTTAGTTTAGGAACAATAAAAAAGAAGAATATGTTTAAAAAGAAAAATAAAAAAATTACACGATTCGATATGTCAAATATTTCATTAGTACAAAATAAAACAATCGATTTCCGGTTAAATCGAAAATTTCTCTACAGTTCATCTGTAGTTCTTCTAGAATTTAATTTCACTAAGATTAAAAGAAAACTTTTTTTATCTACATAAAACACCTCACCCAACATTATTTTATCGTTAATTATTAACTCTATTTAATAATTTGTAACCTGTACAATAACGTTGTTTTTTTTTCTTTTTTTAACATAACTGATTTAAATATCACATTAATGAAAAAAATAAAACGAAATGTTCCATAAGGAAAATTAATTGATCACTTAACTTTCGGGTTTTATACCGAAAGTCAGATCGTCCTTCCATTACGTGCCATTAAAATATTCTTAATCTATCAAATAAAATCGTTCAAATAAAATAAAACTCTAATCTTTTTCTTTTTTTTTTTAGTTCTATTACTCCTTACAAACGAGATATATTCAACTGGCTCTTAATTTATAATCAACCTGTATCTCTCTCTTTCTCTCTTTCTTACCCCCCCCCCATTTCGCTCTCTTTCTCTCTTTCTTACCCCCTCCCTCTCTCTCTCTCTCTCTCTCTCTTTCTCTCTTTCTTATCCTCTCACTCCTTCTCTACCTTTCTCTCTTTCTCTCTTGCAAAGTTGCCCTCGTAGATTTCACGCTGCTCGGAGATTACACGGCCGAGATGAAACTTTCCGCTGAGTTTCTCGATCGTTTTGTGCGAAGCTTCGATGTAAAGTAGATCCAGGATTGTGATTACGCGCAGGAGCCAAAAGCTTCTTCTTCCTCTCTCCCGTGGGATTAATTTAACAATCGGGTCGCTAGTAATTTCACTTGGAAGTACGGCGAAACAAATTAACAAACTTTACATTTCTTATATCATCGTGAAAATGATTCTTCTTATTCTCATATACCTCTATATATAGACATATATACATACGTATGTATGTGTATGTGTAAATATATATGTTGGAGTATATTACATAACGAACGTTCCGATGTAATCTCGAATCGTGGAGTCGAATTACCACAGTGGTAGAGTACTTCTATAAAACAGGAGATATACCTTCCATGTTATATGAGTCATAATAGATCATACTATTTTCATATCATTATTGAATTTCTTCTTTTTATTTTTTTAATTTTTTCTACGAACGACGAAACTTCGTCCTCGAATATATTTCTGTACGGTCAGAATCAACAGAAATATTTAAAATGGTTATATGTATATATGAGTTATATCGAATACCTCGCATAGTTATTTAATACGAATCCCTTCTTCGTACCAATGTTACGTTAATGCTAACAGTTACAATTTTTAGAATTATGTTACACAGTACAACATATGTGAACCCTTGTATGAGCCTGCATTATTAAGGATTCTACTGTATAACAACTCGATAACCGTGGAACTATTATAACAGTCGAGTATAGTATTATAACAATGTAATATAAAAATATAATAGAACGTATATTATAATGGTATTATAATATTTGAAGTATAAATATAAACAAAAAGAAAGAAAAAACAAATAGAGAGAGAGAGAGAGAGAGAGAGAATCAAAAGTAAAGCAAATGTATCATGCTCTAATAATCATGAATTTCAGGATATTATACGGGGACTTCATTGTATTACAATTAGTCCTGTCTATAATACTTGAAGAACAATATTGTACTAACGAAAAAAAAATGGAAAAAATGAAACGAAACGAAACGAAGAGGAATAAAACGGAAAAAACAAGAAACAATGGAATAAAGGATATCTGTAGGATATTCTTGAATCTGGGTCAATAAATTCGTCATAATCGTCGATAGATGAAAGTTTGAGAAACGGAAGGACATGGGTATTGCCTTGGCAATACTAATTTCACGGTAACAACCCATTCTTCTTCCGGATACATCGTACAATCGAATATCACGAAGGCAATATCTGTTTCGAAACTACGCGACACGACGGAGACGACGGAGACGACGAAGACGACGATGACGACGGAGACGACAGAGACGATGGCGACGACGGCGACTACTTGTCTTTGGAAAATTGGAGAACTATTGATTGCCCGAGGAGACAACAGCAAATCGACATGTCCAACCTGCCGACAAAAGGGCCCCCGACATCACCACCATCGCGAAAGTTCAATGGTGGAAACACACTAGACTACGATGACGACGACGCCTTTGGCGATTTAATACTTGTCACGAGTGATACTGACCTAACAATTCCCTAACGTTATCCAAGAAACCCGACAAAGTCGGTCAAATCGTTTCATTAAAAAGTTTTCGTCAAAATATTTCTTCTTTTTTCTTCATTTTTTCTTTAAATATTCACGTATGTTTTTTTTTTTTTTTAATAATTTGACGTCATGGATATAGATTATTATTATTATTATTGTAGGTAGTATGTGTGCGACAATTTTATCTTCTCGCGATCCTATATATTCTATAATTAAAAAATAATACATATTAATCAACGCCAA